>WEIT01033033.1:3697-31360 GCA_013389985.1 Dryoscopus gambensis | reverse complement strand
CTTTCCCGGCCGGGGCAGCTCCCGGGGCCAGCAGGACGGGAGCAGCTGGCGGAGCCCGCGGCCGCTGCACGCCTTGCTGTGCCTGTCCCGCTGCCTCAGCCCCCTCTTCAGCATCGCCTGTGCCTTCTTCTTCCTCACCTGCTACCTGGCCGGCGGCCGGCGCGGGGAGCACGGCGGCGGCACGACCCGCTGGTGGCTGCTGGCGCTGCCCCTGTGCTGCTACTCGGGGGACTTCGTGGCGCTGCAGTGGCTGCTGCCCGCGGAGGGGCACGAAGAGGAGCCGCAGATGTTCCTAGGAAGGCTCCTGACGGTGCTGGTCTCGGTGGCAGCGCTGACCCTGCTGCAGAGCTCCCTGAAGTTGCGCCGGAGCCTCCTCGTCCTGGTGTTCTGCAGCCTGGTGTGGCTGGTGTCGCTCAGCAGCCTCCAGGCGCTGCCCCCAGCGCTCGGCCCGCTGCTGGCCGGCACGGTCGGGGTGGCAGGCTGCCTCCTGGCACTCTGTGGCGGGGAGCACGGCATCTTCTCGGCGCAGAGCCGAGGAGCGCACCACCAGCATCACCGCCACCCACGGCTCCCCAGCGTGGACGAAAAAGTGCCTGTGATAAGACCCAGGAGGAGATCTAGCTGCGTGTCCTTAGGGGAAACTTCGGCCAGCTACTACGGCAGCTGCAAAATGTTTAGGAGACCCTCGTTGCCTTGCATTTCCAGAGAGCAGGTAGGTTTCTCCGAAACTTGAAGGAGAAACTTTCGGCGGAATGAGCGCCGCTCCATAGCTTTTCCTGGCTGCTGTGTATGTCTGTGCTGGATGTCTGCTCACTAACAAACTCCTGCTAGAGGAATGGAGGGGAATGTTAGTCCCTTAGCGGGCTTCTCAGCTCCGTTCTGCAGAATCGATATAACCCTTTATTTCTGCGTGGGTGCTAAATCGTAATAATGTATTTGCTGTGGGACGGAAGGCTCGCTTGCTTTTTATGCAATCTCAATTATTAAACAGCAGTTCTTATTGATTAGAGCGAAACCTCAAACCAGACAGCTTCAGCTATCAGTTACCTTGTTATTTTGTTTCTTTTCCGAAGCCCCTCACCTCCTCCGCTTCTGGCAGCCTTTCCGAGAGAAAGAAACCACAGCTTTCTAAGCTGCTCGGCACGTCTGGTTCTTCCCGCTTTCTATCGACAAAATCGTTGCCAAGTGCTTAAGAAAGACCAGGTTTTGAGGGATATTATTTATCGAATGTTGGCGTTGTTTGAGTGGCAGCTGTCCTTCTGCCCTGCAGATTATTGTCGTTTGTTCCTGTCTCTCCCTCTCTCTCACCCCCTGCTCCTCGCTCCACCTAAGTTAACGTTAGTTTTGGGTTGATGGGTTTTAAGAAACTTCTTTTTACTGAAGAGAGAGCTGTTCAGTAGGGGCTGGAGGGATGCCCGAAACGCTCAGTTTTCTTGAATGGAACTCTGTTGGTCTCTACCTCCCGGAAAACTTTTCAATGAGTCTTGTTTTTTGTAGCGTAAACCCCCGTGCGTGTGGGGGAGTTTGTTTTTATTTGGGCACTTGCACGTCAACTGCAGGAACATCGAGTTGTGTTGGAACTGGCCCGAGGCTGCTGCAAGTGGATTATCAGCCCGTGGTAGGAGGGAGAATGAGGGGAGTGTATTTAATAAACGTGCAAGTGAGCAGTTTCTGCGAAGTGATTGTTGCTTTAGAATCCCCCGTCTGTTACTGTAGCGGCTGCAACTCATTGGTGCCAAATGAAATTTTCTAATTTTTCTTTGACATTTATTCTATAATGCAGGTCTTGTGATTGACTGCGGATTAGGTATGGGGAGATACGAGGTGAATCTGAAACGGTGGAGTAGTTTCCGAGCATTTTCCTCCCTGAGTTTGCACAGCAGAATTAATACAGTAATTGTTTACAGTGATTAATTTAGTAACTGTTTCTGCATAAAATGTTAAAATGCAAGTATGCTGTGACAGTCTTCAGAAATAACTCATTCAGTAAGGTACAGATTATCTAATGCATACAATGAAAGAAACATTAAAATATTGTACTAGTAGTTAAGATATGTAGGGACTATCATATAATAATTTACTTCCTCTGTTGCCTTCTGGATAGTAAATGTTCTCTTTTTCTATCACATTTGTCTGTAGCACAGAAATCTCAGAAAATGTGATTTCATTAACCTTTCTAGATGATAGAAGATATTTGTTCATATGCAAGTTACTAAAAGCTTCCTTTGACGTTCGGCTCACTTCTTAAAGGCATGTGCGTATTTCAAGTTAGGGCATTCATTATTCTTCAAGTAACATCATAAATGTCAGCTATACGGCTGCGTAGAATTTATTGGCATATTGGCAATGCTTAAATCATACGTGTTCATAATAAAATGTAACTTTTTGGTAGAGTTCCAGAGTTTGATATCTTTGTTATCACTAGATGTGAACAACAAAGAGATATGAGGTTCTTCATTTTCCTAATAATCTATTATGCTTTACAATAAATATTTGTGCTTTGTTAAGCACAGTTTAAATGAGATTCACAGATACATGTTCTCTGCTGTATTTTATATGCAGTTTTACAAGGATAACACAGGTTAAATCCTCTGATCTCCTGTCTGACTTGGAGAGAGATCAGACATTGCAGAGCTGATAAAACATCAATTGTTTGGGCAGGGGTAGGGAGAAGTAAGCCTGTAATGTGTGCCTTTATTTGAATAAACAGTACAAGGTTTTTATATTGCTTCCTTGAAACTGAAGGAATGTATGTACTTTATGCTTTTCAGAGAGCATCTATTATGTGATTTTTCTTTAAGGGCTCATTACACATTTTGCAAATCTTTATAAAGCAGTACAGTGTTTTTTTCCAATATTAATATTTCAAAGAGTTTAATGAACAGTGTTAGGAAGATCAGTATGAGGAAGGTGCTGCTAGTCCACCATGACAGAAATACTTGGATGAATGAGAGATAAGATATTATTGTGATTCTATTAGATCTATTTTGTGTGACTATCACAGATCTCTTATATGTAGAAGAAGTTTATGTCATATATAGAATAGCAGGTCAGAAGGGTACCCCAAAGATCATCTGGTCTTACCCTTCTTGGCAAAACCACTGTCTAGACAAGTTGGCCCAGCATGCTGTCCAGCTAAATCTTAAACTTGTACAGCACTGGCGAGTCCACCACTCCTCTGGGGAGATTATTCCAGTGGCTGATTGTTCTTATTGTAAAAAAATCTCCTTTTGTGTGGATTTTAGTTATTGTTTGATGAAAATAGAGAACGTTAGTATTGAACTTAAATTTTCAGTAACATGTTGATTTGAAGTCATGTATGCTGTCTGTCTATTTAAGTATACAAGAAAATAATTATGTTTATGTGATCGATGTTTTTTTTTTTTTCAGCAAACAATTCCAAGGGGTCTGTGTGCATGGATGGGGTGGGAGCAGGAATACAGGGGGATACACACAGGGGCATGTGCAACCAGCAGCACATACGCACAGAAATTGGGTGAACTATCGTTGTCTGGGGTACAAGTGGAAAGAGGCCCCCTAAGCATGACCCTGTAACAGCTTGCAAATTTGAGCAATCCTCATGACAAATATTTAGATATTGCTTTCTGTACTTCAACAGGTGCAGCAACTATAAGGCTGGAAGGTTGATAAAATTAGATTATTCTTACCTGTTATTGAGTACCTATATTTACTTAACCATCAAAGTGTCTAAATTCATGCTCTGTGTGTCTCTTCTGCAGTACATATCTAGCAGTGTAGTTTGAGTTGGGAGTAAAGAAATTTGAACGGATTATATCTTTATGTTTTTGTGTAAGTATACTTAAATGCCAATATCAAAAAATATAAATACACATAGAGGGAAACAGTATGACTAGAGTAATGGGTAAAAATTTTGCAAAGGCAATGCCTTTTCTGAACTCTACTATATTAACACTCCTGCCAACAGAAATTGATATGATTTTAGCAGTAAACAAGCTGTTTGTATTCTTAGTTCAATATTCATCTCGGACCTAGAGAGGAATTGCAGTAAGACTACAGTATTGACTGATATTTCAACTTTTGTGTAGGTCATATTTTGACTGCATGTATTAATTGGTTGCTAATCTGTTAGCTCTACCTATTGCTACTAATGTCAAAGGGTTTATCTTTATTGACTGTTGCACATTTTATAATTTCTTTTTTGTCTGAAAGCCAAATCAGGGTATCTAAAAGGTGCTTGTCAGTACTGCAGATCTTGTAAACACTATGTCCTGAAAAATATGGTAGTAAAGTATTTCTTTTCTTTAACTTGATAGTGGACGTGTATATGAGAGCAAACAACTCTGCGTAGGAAATCATACATAGGAGCTTCTTAGAATCCAGAAGGAATATTCAGGTTTTTCCTTGAGTAAAGAATAGGCCTTCCTAATTAAATACACATGATACGGGTCCAAAACAGTCTGCAAACAGACTTTTTCTGGTTATCTGACTAGGTTCAAACACATAGGAAAGCTGGGATATTTCACGGACAAAGACTGCTTTCATGTTGCACTCTGTTAATTACAGGAAGAATTGTCTTGTGGTTAGGATTGGATTGACCACCAACTCTCCCCAGGTTCTGTTCCAAGCTATCTCGTACCTTTGATGTATTACCTTAGGAAGATTAGGACTTGATTTCAAGAGTCTAAAATATTCATGTAACTTGAAATTAATGCAGTTCCTTATTTGGTCATGAAATTTACATCTGTGTCTGTTACCTATTTGTGAAACAAATTACACTTTCTCCTTAAGTTTTCAGGGTATAAATGTCCTAGTGCAGAAGCTGTCTGTTCATGTGTATTTTAGAGTATCTCAAAATTGGTACACTCAGATACTGTTTGCAGCCCAGAAACATGTGAACGTTTACCTGTTGAGTGCAGCCAGTAACAAAATATAATTCTCCTTGCTGTATATTTGACAAACCAGCTCTTTCCTATCTGAGGTTTCCCCCTCACAATTCCAATGACTGTTACCACAGCTGTACCTGCATGGCAAGATGTGTTTCTGTTGTTCACAGAATCTTCCTATCTCTGGGGTTTGTCTTATGGGGAAAAAATCAAGGTAGCAGTGTGTGTTGAGCTGTGAATGGAATCAGTTCCAATGGGATGAGGCTGAGTGTGAGGAATGTGCAAAGGGAAGGATTACATGGTGAAAGCAGCAGACTTGGTAAACTGTTTCTGCAACCATGTTTTGGATGAGTAGGATTCTATTGTTTCTCTCTGGTTCTCTCTGACAAAATATTTTGAGCTCGTTGAAATGCGAAATGAGAAGGCTCTTGGTAAAAGTTACATCTTCCTCTCTTTCTTCTCCCTCTCTCTTTCTTCTCCCTCTCTCTTTCTTCTCCCTCTCTCTTTCTTCTCCCTCTCTCTTTCTTCTCCCTCNCTCTCTTTCTCTCTTTCTCTCTTTCTCTCTTTCTCTCTTTCTCTCTTTCTCTCTTTCTCTCTTTCTCTCTTTCTCTCTTTCTCTCTTTCTCTCTTTCTCTCTTTCTCTCTTTCTCTCTTTCTCTCTTTCTCTCTTTCTCTCTTTCTCTCTTTCTCTCTTTCTCTCTTTCTCTCTTTCTCTCTTTCTCTCTTTCTCTCTTTCTCTCTTTCTCTCTTTCTCTCTTTCTCTCTTTCTCTCTTTCTCTCTTTCTCTCTTTCTCTCTTTCTCTCTTTCTCTCTTTCTCTCTTTCTCTCTTTCTCTCTTTCTCTCTTTCTCTCTTTCTCTCTTTCTCTCTTTCTCTCTTTCTCTCTTTCTCTCTTTCTCTCTTTCTCTCTTTCTCTCTTTCTCTCTTTCTCTCTTTCTCTCTTTCTCTCTTTCTCTCTTTCTCTCTTTCTCTCTTTCTCTCTTTCTCTCTTTCTCTCTTTCTCTCTTTCTCTCTTTCTCTCTTTCTCTCTTTCTCTCTTTCTCTCTTTCTCTCTTTCTCTCTTTCTCTCTTTCTCTCTTTCTCTCTTTCTCTCTTTCTCTCTTTCTCTCTTTCTTTCTCTTTTTCTCTCTCTCTCTCTCTGTTTCTCTCTCTCTCAGTCTTTCTCCCTTGTAGTATTATACCGCAAGGAAAGGATGATCGAAGCATGCTTTGCCCATAGAGTGGTCACAGTTTAAGATGGTATCTTCTGGCAAAGTTACTCCTAGAACCATCACCGAGAATGACAAAGAAGGGTATTAGGGAGACTGAGTGCACTTAACTCTGTTACCTAAGTTTACCTTAAGCCGGCTTTTAGCTATCCAAGATTTGGTGGCAGTTTATATTCTGCATAAGTAAAAGCAGGCAAGAGTGTCTCTGAGTGGTCTGTGTAGCAAAGGAGGCTGACTGTTGCTTCAGGTGTGTTTTCCTGGAAAAAAATATAAATAGAGAAAGGAAGGAGATCAAAGACCGCTGCTGTGGAAATGCTGGAGAAATTTGTTGGAAGGTGAGGGTAGCATGTTACAGAGCACCAGTAGGAAAGAAATGAAAGAAACTGTGAGAGATGGTCCCAACAACTGCATAATTGACGGTGTTGAAGAAAAATAGCAGAATAAATTGCATAAAGTACTAATGTTCAGCTTGGACCAGGAAGATGTTTTAAATTTATGAAAGAAACTTGTAGAGATGAGAAACAAAAGGTGCCCAGGAAAGTCTCTAGAATGAAAAAGAGGGGGCAGCCTTCATGCTGGGGTTTGTGAACAGTGTGTTCTGGGAGGTTAAATATGAAAGGGAAGAGAATTGCAAAAAATTGGGTATATTTTCCTGAGAAAAGAACTCATCTTTTGACACAATGTATGTCTGTGCATGTATATGTCTGATAGTACTCTTCTAATAGTTGAACTTGAGCAATGGAACTGATTGTAGTATATTGGCCTTAGAAGATCAAATCCCAGCAAATTTTATGAAAAAAATGTGAACGGGAAGTGAAGAAACCCTATGGAATATGCCCTAACACAGGGCAAGTCTGCAGAGTGAACTGAACTCTCAGAATCCCCATGACAGTGGGGATTCCCTCATGTCACGAGGGAATACTAGAATGATGCAGGTGGGGTGGGGAGTCTGTTACAGCCTAGGCCCTATGTGACATTTGATTGGAAAGTTATATTTCTAAGAAAGCTTTTTTATTCCTGTTTTGCTTTTCTGATACTTTAAAATGAAAACTTCATGCAGCCTTACCACCCTCAGAATAAATCACTGAGCAATGGCAAATACAACTATTAAATGATACCAGTTGCTGAAGATGGGAAAGAGTAAGTCTTGTACTTTTGTGCAAAGATTGGGGATTACAGACAGGGAAACTGGGGGATGTAGTCTGTTCTGTCATTGATGTAAAAAATTCTGGAGGAGAACAGATGAGAAACGTGTGTCTGCCAAAGGACAAGAGAGGGCAGACCACAGGAGGCTACAGACATAGAATATTTTGCTGGAATCTTACTGATTTTTCCAGGGTAAAACTATGTGGAGAGCAAGCTGAAAGAATAGTTGAAGATGAGAATAAAAGAGAAAGAAAGGAAATGTTGAATTTCAGCATTTCTTTTCCAGTGGCTGAAAGCAATGCTTAACAAGATGCGACAACCCAACAGAATAAATTTTAATGGTGAGAAAGAGAAAAGGGGACTTTCCTGCAACTCAATAGCAGAAACGAAAATTTAAGGTTAAAGCTAGGGCTTGGATTGGTCAGGGCAGACTGTGTGATGTCTGAGTGATTGTTACTGAAGCATAAAAAGGATCAATAACTTTAAGGATCCAGTGGCAGTAAAATTGTACTAGAGCCTTCAAAACAGACAGGAGCCATGGATGTTTATAAATGAGAGTTCACAGGGTAACAAGTAAACTGGCAGATGATGATATTTGGGGAAGGGAAGTGTGAAAGATATAGGTCAGGGAACTCTGTGCTTAAGGAAGACCAGTTAAGTGAATGGCCTTATTGATGAGTGTGGCAAAACAAACTGTTCTAGGAACTAGAGGGGCCATAACAAGGCATGACTGCTGAAACAAAATGTCAGCTTGCAGAGCAGTTTTGTATTTGAAAATGGATCATACAGCTGTGGGGAAGGGCATCATTTGTATAGATACAGGCAGCTGGTGACCAGGAGTAAATTTTGATGTGTTGGGCCATCCTTACTTTTCGCACAGAGCTTTGGTGTGTAGCACGTTCCTTTGAAACAAGTGCAAGTTTATTGGGAGAGGGACAGAACAAGGCACAGCCACCCAAGTAGTTTTTTTATCTCCCTCTATTTGTTTGGTAGTTCAATATTTGTGAAAAAGGTGCTGTTATGCAGAACATTCGTGGCCACCAGTGTTCACTTCACTTTGTACAGGAGGTAGTGAAAAAACCTGACATATTTTCAATTCGGTGACTGATGAAATGGTAATGGCGACAAGTTTTGTTACCCAGTATTGAACTGCTAACCCTAATGTTCCTTTATGAAAACCCAAATACCTTCACTAAGTTAAAAGAATGTTTGCAGCAAATGTTCCTTTTGTTGTTCATCTGATAAATAGAAGTTTGTTTTATGGCATATGAAAATGGTATTTTCTCTATATAGCTTGCTATTTTAAAGTTATTCAAGATACCATGGAAAATATACCTATATGAGGCTGTATTTGAGTGCTTTGGATTTGGTTTTTGAGAGATCTTCCCTCTTTTACGATGAACATCCCAAGTGTTTGGTGTGGATTAGCATTACAGGTATGTTGGTTTAACTATATCCATGCTGATGATGGTAACTGGGAACTGTGAATGGGATTTAATTTGGGATGAGTTCATTCATTATGCCCAAAGCAGCCAGTGCTGCTCCCCCACCTCAAAGGAACTGTACCTCTGAGGGGTGATGATACAGCAAGCCTGTGTCACACCTGTCTATTAATATCTATTGTCAGGACGGTTTATCAGCAAAGCTCTTAATACAGAATGAACTTTTCTAAAATTGTGTGAAAGCTAAAGTTACCAAAGGGAAGTTTCATCAGTTTTATTGAAATAACAACTTAATTATGACTCCCTGCATAGGCACTATGGTATTAGGGTGTCTCTTTAACCTTCATTACTGCTCATGCTTCATTTGTTTTTGATTAATTAACCCCCTTTAACAAGAGAGGAGCTAAATCAAAGAGTAAAAAAGACATTCTTATACTAGGCTTAATGTCTGCATGACTTTTTTCCTGCTGTGACCTAAAACTAAAGGCCTGTATTTTCATTTAGGGTCTTTTTATTTTCCTTAGAGTCAGCTGATATTACATGCTCAATCACAACATATTTTTAGGGGATTTGACTTTATTTATTTTTTCCTCCTAAGTATTGTTGTGTGATATCTGTTTGCTACTCCAGGATTATGATTTTGTTCTTTCTGCCTATTAGATTCACTTACAAGAATTCTAAATTTCTAAGTACTCTAAAGTTACTAATTAAGGAAGTACTGGATTTTTAAAGGACAAGTAGCAGTGAGCTTTTCTAGTACCTTCTGGCTGCCCAGAATAGTTTCCATCCCTTCACAGAAGTTGCTGAAATACCTCCTGTTTCTCAGCGTTTGATGACTGCTATGCAGTGACCCTCAGATACCTCATTATCTCCTGTGTGAGGGCTGGGTGGTGGCCGAGGAGCCTCACACCGTGTGTGCTCTACAGGCAGGGATGGCCTCCTAGCTGGGCTTGTACCTCTGAAACCGAGGTGACTTTTAGTGAGCTTTCTCCATGGCAGGGATAGATCTCTGCATTCACAGGACATCGTTAGGAGTTAAGAAAACCCAGCATCGTGTGTGGTTTAATGATGCTAACCGAAAAAAAAATAAAAAGGAAGATGTTTTGAGAGAACTCTTAAGTGATTCTTGTGTTGATTAGTGTTCACAGTGGCCTTCATTCCATTTAATTTGCCACCCAGACAGTGTAAGGTGTAAATACACTCATAGGCTCTTCCATACCTGCTCTTGCGGTTCCATAGTTTCCTACACATTCTCCCTCCCTTAGAACCAGCCTCATTACATAGTATGAAATTAAATTTCAATTAATTTAAACTGCATTTCTGTGGATACAAGCAGTTATGTTCAGATGTGTGAGTAGAAAGGGAGGGAAATTTGTGTTGAAACCTGAAGGTGTGATTAGCAGGCTGAAAAAGTTTCGATCCTGCTGTGCCTGTGAAACACCAGCTGCTCTGGCAGCGACTGCCCTGAAGGAATTGGCTCAGGTTGGAAGGAGTAAAGGCACGCTAGCACAGTTTTCCTCTTGGCCAGTCGGATCTGCAAGAAGCAGACTTAATTTTGCCCAGGGTAAGATGAATATTGGTCCAGGTTTTACTGTTTCCATTGAGATTGTCCATACAAAAGGGCACTGAGACACAGATGTAAATAAATTGTTAATGATGACATGATTCTTCCCAACATGTTACTATAGGATAGAGGATTATATTCCATATTTTAACTAAAAAACACAAGCTTGTCTTGTCCACCCTGCACGTGTCCTTCCTCTGTCCTTGTTTCAGCTGACTGCATTTTTGGGGCAGCAGAGTATCCTTTTGGGGATCACTGGAACATGCTTATGAAGCAAATTTCAAATGAACCTTGCAATGAGAGAATTTCCATAGATTATTCACACAGATGTTTAGGCATCTTATAGTTTTTCTCTTTTTTCTTTTTTTTTTGTTTAAATAGTAAAAAAGCTGTGGATTGTTACTTTGCATCTTTCCAATGATTAAAGAACTGTAGTATGTCTGTCTGAAGTTAAAATGAGTTATTATTGTGATGTAAAGAACAGCTCTTTGCTGTTACGGCAAAGCACACTTGAAAGTATTTTGATTATAAGTGTCTGTTAGCTTATTTTTAGGCAATTGTAGAGAGCATTAATTAGAATTTGTATCAGCATTTCTTGCTATTTTTTATTCAGAAAAGCAGAATATTTCCATAGCCTAAGACTACTGAAAGTCTAATTTTTCCTTCTTTTTGAAGTCTCTGCTTGAACAAGTTTGATTAAGAAAGAAGAGTTTGGAACAGCTTTTGTGTTAATGACCAGTCTTTTTTTGACACTGCTTTTAATGAATTTCCTTTTCATAACTGGTGGCCTGTTCATTAGATGCCAAAGAATTTTCAAAAAGTTTGAAAATAGTAAGTTTGCAAGTGATTTTCCATGATGTCAAGATGAAAATAAGAAAATGGGAGTAGATGAGCAGAGGCAGATGCGATGCTGGCTATTGCTTTACGTGTCCTCTGTGTTTTCAAATCCTCTGAGACAATGACTGTCGTATCAGAGACATCTGCAGAATGGTCTGATGAAAAAACAGTACTTTATTCCATGTGTGATGGATAAGAATTTTTTATGAAGCATAAAAATCAAAACTAGATAAGAGACCCTAAGCTTCAAATAGTCTTGTTAAAACTGAGTAAAACTCAGTCCTTACATGTAAAATTTACATAAATTTTATTTGTTTATTTACATAACTCATACATTCAACTCATTATTTTATGATATAAAATTTCAGGACAAATTAATTTAGAAACTGATATTACACCTGATGAAATCGATATCTGGTTTAGGAAAGTGTCTTACAGCTTTAGAAAATATTTAAACTGTGCTTTGTGTAATAAAGAGATGCCATTTCATGTATCTGCACAAGTCAATACAGTTTCAATAATGGACCTCTAAAGGTATATTTAGTCTCATGTAATTTGACTTTTATGAGACTTGTTGCTGTTAAAATCTCCTTGCTAAAGATTTGTAAGTCTTCCATGCTTGCCTTAACACTTGTTCTAGTAGGAAGCTCCCTGGAGTCAGCAGGGCACTTAAGCTTTCGAGTGGAAAAGAACATGTGTTTTGCAGTGTTTAAGGATTGAGATTATAGTCCTTACTTGTTTAAAAATTCACAGAGCTTAATGTAATTTATAACTTTAGCAAGTGTTAACAGTCTTGAATACATTCCTAGAGCTATTTTTCTTTCACCTGTGTGGTGATGGATAGATTTGGTGTGCCCTTAGAAGCCACATCTTTAATTATTTGGGCCTTGAAAGTATAAGAAAAATAATTTTCCAGGAGATTAACGTTCAAAAGTAAATTGGTTATTTTGTTGTCTTTTTTTGAAATCTCATTTTTCTTTCTTTTCCCCTGTTTTTACCTTTTCTTCATTTACAGTAATTTTAACACCTCTTTCTACCAGACTGCTTTTTCTCTTTCTTTGTTATAAGATCAGTACCATAATTTGGTCCAAAATTACAAGTGCCTGCTTCAGCAGAGATATGAAAGTGTTCTGACTCAAAATACTTTACCTTTTTAGAAACATAGCAATCAAATTATTGTTCAAAAAAATTACAGAATGTTTGGTAACATATAACTTGTAATACAGAAGAGTTAAATTTTTTTTTGCACTTATAGCACTAAAATGTTTCTAGAATATGTTACTTGTAACTGTCCATAATTGAAAAGTTACACACAATTCAGCTACATTCAAGGTGGCACATACATTTATTTTTTACAGTCATGCAGAGCTTCTCTTTCACCTTGATACTACATCATATGGTAAAGTTCTGTGTTCATTTTGCCCTTTTAGTTCTGCAGGTTAGATGCAAGGTGCTCACTGATCTGCTTCATTCTCCGTGAGTGCAACTGCAAATTTGTTTGTGAGATCTGAGCTCTTAAGATGTGGGCTTTGGTGGGTGGGAGCTTATTCTCTGCTGCCCAAAGAGAATCTGCATGTCTTCGGTAGTTTCAAAGCTCAAAACAATGCCCTGTTTGTTTATTTCCTGCATGGAGGGGACAGAGGTTTTCTAGGGTGGTTTGGCGTTTGGTGTTTTGGGGCGTTTTTTTAAGAATACTAAACCTTTAGACATCTTGTTTATGTTTTGCCATGCTCTTTTCTATTGTAAGCAAGTGAGGAGGGAGAAATAGGAGTAGTATTGACTCAAGGGCTGCAGTTGTAGCAAGAGGACCTGGCTGACTAATGATAATATGGAATGAGCTGTGCCTCAAAAAATAAATACTGAACCTCTTCCTCCCTTCACATCACCCTTAAAGATGGAGGGAAAGAATCAGAGGATTTGTATTTGTATTTGTCATTGTACCTTCCTGCAATGTTTGAGAGTTACTGGAAAGCTTTGCCTGATCTTTATAATACTGATGTTGAGTGTAATTGAGGTATTTCATTCTGATTACAGCTTGGGTTGTAACAGGATCATTAGGAGAAGAGGAATATTTTCTGTCCTGATACCTTGAGCTTTATTTACCTCCATAAGGCAAGCACATTTAACTGGACTTTTGCAGAACTTTTTTTTTTCTTCTTTTTAAGGAAATGTTGGACTTTATTTCCAGTATCTGAGTAATACTTTGGTTCAGCATATCTGTTAGATTCCCAGCTATGTCCCAGGTCTGTCTTGTTCTTCCCACCAGCTCTGATTCACTCTCTGAGATGTTCTGCAGTGGTACCCCTGCAGATTTCAGTAAGAGGGGCAAGCCAAGAAAAGGCAGAGCTAAAAAGCACAGCGAGTTCCCTGCCTCTCTCTTGTCATGAGCATCTTTTGGGATGTCACCTAGCTTGTTGGCTAGAGCTGTGTTTTTCTTCTTGTGTCCCAGAGCGTAGCAGGAGACACAGCTGGAGAAAACTGCATTGTGATGGTAGATTCCATAATCAGTGGATTGTTATAAGGCAGACAACAATTCTGAGTATTGCAAAAGTACTAAGTCAGTAGTAATTGGATAGATTTCCAAGCCTTGTAGAGGCTTTTGTTCATATTTCTATATGAATATCTTTTAGTGCCCCCTGACAGAACTTGTATGTGGATGTTCTTCCCCTTGGTTCTAATCCAGTCACCTAAAAACTCATTTTATCAAAAACATCCTC
Source organism: Dryoscopus gambensis (assembly GCA_013389985.1). Classification (NCBI taxonomy): domain Eukaryota; kingdom Metazoa; phylum Chordata; class Aves; order Passeriformes; family Malaconotidae; genus Dryoscopus; species Dryoscopus gambensis. The sequence goes on along the minus strand of WEIT01033033.1, from coordinate 17,582 downwards.
GGCAACCATTTTATGTTTTAGTTTTGGTGAACTTGTCTGAATCTTGGATCCTATAAGCCAAAGCCATCATGTGACTCATGATTTTTCTCAAGGCTCCCTAATCCACTGCTGAATAGAGTTAGGGTGGGAATCTTTTGTATCTTGCTAGCCTGGGCTGGTTTGCTTCTCTCCCCTACACGGATATTAGGGTTCCTCAACATGCCTTGTGCCATCCCAGGTTTTTTGCCTATCGTTGCCTCCTCATCCCTGAAACTTCTTGATCTCATTCTGGAATTTCCATAATCACATACCAGACTACTTCCTTTATTTTTTTCCTGAGCTGACTTTCCATTCAGTTGGGAAAAATTGTCTATGGGTAGAGAAAATATTTGTTTCTATTTTTCTTCAGCCTTCCTACAAGCTGTGTGGGTACTGTAACACAGAGGAATAACGTAAGAGGAATGCAGGTGAATGGGAAGAAGCTAAGAAGTGATGCAGAGAAAAATCTATATTAATAGAGTAGAAAAGCCTGCTGATGGAAATGTGTATTTTGAGAAAAACACCACTGAGATGCTAGCAAATAGTTAATTGGTGACTAAGCCAGAGAATTGATGATGTTGTGTTAACTTTTTGTTTTCTTATTTTCTACAGAAGTACAGGTGACAGTGCATACCTGCATTCTGTCCTCGGGTGTTCTAGTTCAGGCTGCTCCTTTCTTTGTACCCCTGGGCTTTTTAGCCTGAAACTTGGAACTTTATATTTTGGAATATCTTTACGATACTAGATTTGAGCAGGAAGGCTTCCCAAGAAACTGGAGCAGCACGGTGTATTAGAAAGAATGAGAGTGCCAGTTAGTGGAAAATCAGGATGTTTTCGATCTCCTTGCAGGGCAGTTCTGGCGTGATGCGGACTGGCCCCTGAGTGAGTAAGCTTTGGGGAAAGGAATTCCGAAAAGTCCCTGCCGTTGCCTCCTGCCTGCACCTTCACGTTTTCGACACCCAGTTCTCTTTGGTGGTCAGGAAGCTGCTGTGACAGGTTGTTCTGGCTGGCCGTCGTCTATTTCAGAGTGCTTGAGGGGGATTTCCCGTTTGAAAGTGCACTGAGGGGATCAGTCTATGAAGGTGGGAGGCTTTTTCACCAGTAAATTTCTTGTGCAATTTCCTTGGTGAAGAATTGCCCAGAATTTTTAACAACAACAACAACAACAACAACAACAAATTATTTTAATCTCATCTTTTTTCTTTCTTTGTGGCCCACAACTATTCCCGTAGTACAGAAAAACAGTCGTGTGTTACACCGGATAAGCACTGATGTCAGCACAGAAAAGCTCTGTGCTGAAAATAGTTTGTTTCATGTTTATTCATGTCCTGAAATGACCAAATTCAAATTCACATTTAAGAAGTAAATTGTAAAATGATCTATTTTTTGTGTATTCAATATATTGTCAGAAAGGCCAGCATATGTTCTTTTTTATAATTTTTTTCTCTAGAATCTGCAGTTTCCCTGCTCACTGATGAGATCCTTGCTCTCTACGTTTTTTTAGACAAAAATGTGGGGTTTTTTTTAATTCCTTGGTGTATACACTGTTTTCTGATAAATTTTTAAAATACATTTGCTATTTATAAATGAGTCTACAGCTACTTATAAATGAGTCTGCATCTATTTGCATGGAATGAGAATCAGTTTGATAGATGGTATTTGTATTTAATTTAAGTATAGTATAAAATCAGGAAAATTGTGTAGCTAAAAGTTAAGATCAGAAATACATTTAACTCACTGTTTTATGTAAAGTCCACGGGCAACTAATTTTTAAAAATTTAATCTCTGGCTGAAACTTTCAGTAGCGCAAATACAAATGAAAAGGTACATATTTTTTTTAAAAAAATTAATTTTAAAATTGTCTTCTTTCTCGTCCTTTCCTTCTCAATTAAAAATAGAAAAGGCCGTGTAGCAGCTGCTGCCAAGGTGCGAGAAAGTGCAGACGCCTGCGCAAAGCCTGGCTGTAAAAAGTTAGTTTGAGCTAAGCTGGAAAGATGTAACTCAAGGGTTAAGCCGAGCGTTTCGCTGGCTGCTGAGTGAAACAGGATGCAGTGACTACATTGTCAGACTGCTGGTGTGAGTGCAAACAGATGAGGAAATGCTGGATCAGGCACTTCAGCAACTTGGGCTGTTACCGAGGAAACCGCTTGCGTCATACTTGCCGGCAATTAGCTTACAGTTCTTTTATTTTTGATAGTGTTGCAAGCTGAACTCGCCAGCTACAAAGGGAAAGACTGGCTCCATCTCAAGCCCTTCGCCTGTGACTGCGGCCACGGCGCTCCAGAGAATTTGTGAAGCGCTGCTTGGGATAATTTTTCAATTTATTTAAACTTTCCACGGTGCTTCTGTAAAGAACATTGTAGCTGTGCTTGGTTCTCAAAAATGTACACTCACATTTTTGTGATCTGTATGAAAATGACCTTCCCTAGTTGCCAAAATTAAGTGCTCTGCAAGTTTCACCAACGCTTTGGATATCACCACCTTTTCCAGCGATTAATCTGAAGTATTTTTGTGTGTTAAATATTAAAACATAGTTTTCAAAATTATTGTTACTGGAGGCTTAACCTCTAAAGCAAGAGATTTTTTTTCTAAATCCTTTTTTTTCTGTGTTGATTAAAATTCAGTTGCTTCCAGTGGTTACCTAGCTGCTAATATAAACCAGTTAGTGTTGAAAGCAGGGTGTGTTTTATCTCAGAAAATCATCATATCTTCTGTATTTCACTTAAAAACTGTAAACAAATTTACACTTAATATTGATGTATGTTGTTAGTATGGGTATGGCCTCATGCCTGGGTATGGCCTCATGCCTATCTATGGCTGGGTTTTCTTCAGGGGAAAATCAGACTGTGACCAATAGGTTAAACCAGAAATGTTCGTGTTTTTATTTTTCCATGGATTTGTTACATAGGCAAACACATGAATAAACTTAGATTTTAACAAACTAGAATTATAGTACATAGCTGAAGGCCAGACTTGTTAATATGTCAGAGTTAATACAGAATACCCATGTTCCTCGGTTTGTGTGAAGCTTAAAAAGTCAATATAATTTAAATGTTTGAATACTAGGATTTTCAAATTATTTTAGAAGAATTTAATCCTTATTAAAAGCATAAAGGAAAAAAGACAACCAACCAAATTGCCGAACCTTCCCAATTTCGAACCCTGCTTTCCTCTCCACTTCACCCCCAAGCCCTTGAATACAAGGCTTAGAAAGATGGAGTATCTTCATTTCTGCACACTTATGACAAATTGGCTCGGCTGTAGGAGTCTGGCAGCCCATATTCTTAGGGCATTTTTTGGACTGTCACCCAGCGTCATTTATGGTTAGCTGGTCACTGGGGTTGCATTCTGAGTGGTGATCACTGTCTGTGTGGCCTGGGATCTTTGTACAGGTTTCTCTTCAATTATATTTTACTTAAATTAAAAAAAAAAAAAAAGAGAAAAATTATGTGGTGGTGGCTAAAACACCAGGGGTTTATTGGCCGTTAGAAAGGAAGAGCAGCAGGTTTTGCTGATCCTTCAGAGTAGTTTGGCTGACTCGCCCAGCCTCACTAAGACATTGCCTGTGGCCTCTGCTTGGTAAGGGCTGTATTTGGTGTGTGTTTGTATTGGCTCAGCTGCAAGATATGAAGTTTTACTGTTGAAGTCAATGGGTATTGGGACTTAAAGCTGTGTGATCAATAAACAGCTAGTGTAGATGTTAACAAAGTAAAGATGTGGAAATCACACTTCTGAATTTTGTCCTTCATTTTCTTTGCCCCTTCAATTCTGGACAATAAAATGGAGGCTATGGTGTCATCAGGTCAGTGTTGGGTTCCATTATCTCCTGTAATTCTGCCAATTTTTTAGGGCAATTCCTGCAAGTTATGCAGGAATTATACATCAGGCATATTGAATATTTTGTTTTATCCTTGTTTAGTATTTTAGCCCTGTAAGCCTTGTCAGTTTTCCGTCAGTGAAGGGAAGGGGAGTTACATGATTGCATACTTATGTTTCTGCATAATTTTTAATATTATTTAATTATCTGAATTTGATCTTCATTCTGGCACTTGTTAGCTATTTTCAAAGTGCTTTTATGAGCTGACAATACTCAGTTGTTGTCTTCTGGACTCTCAGCCAGACTGCTTGGTACACATGCATGTTTCAAAAGATAAGTCTGTAATAACAGATGAAATTGGATGCTACTTGGCTATTTCATTTTTCAGGCATTACAGTAAGGGACTGCATGTTTTTCAGCAAAATCAGTGATGTTTTGTCCAAATCCTGGGGAAACATTTGGTTTATGTCTGTCAGTGTCATGACAAGTCAACTTGTGTCATACTGTTTGTTCTGTGACAGAACCTGTCAAATAGGTGGGCCCTATGAAAGAAAAGGGATTAAGGTCTCTTCCATCTCCTTCTGATTGTGATTTTTACAAATTAGCAAAATGTTTTTGCAACTCTTATGAGCTACTTTGTAGAAAATTCCACTGAAAACATGAAGAAAGTGACTGACAATCTATTTTTTTTTTAATCTGTGTAGCTAAAATGGCCAGCCGTCAGATCACCTTGCATGGAAAGTTTTGTGCATCAGGAATGTTTCCATGCTTTTCTGAGCAGCCCAAAGGGGTGTTTTCATTGTTTTGTGTCCTTGTCATATTTGTAAAAGATCATTAGAATCCCCCAAATGGGCAGCCTTTTAAAAATTATTATTACTATTATTCCCATTGTCTAATTTGAATAACTTTTTTCCAGGTCTTTTTACTTTTAAACTATCTTTGCCAGGAATGGTTTTTGATTTCCATGTAATCATTAAGATCAACAGAGGAAATTATGTAGGCTTATTTCTGTTCACCAGCCCCTTTCTTCTGATATTAAAATCTTCCTCTTTCTTATGAATAGGAAGTTTCTCTACATCTCCACCCTAGAACATCACAACTTCAGCCTGTGGTAAGCCTGTCATTGGGCTTCTTTGTTTGTTTTGGATTTTCAGAGGATAAAAGCTAGGGGGAATAACAGAGAGGCATGCCATAGCCATCTCTAAATTTTCCTGGCATGTAACAAGTTTTCCTTTATTATTTTGTGATTTTCACAGTTTATTTATTTGCTGTGTCCAAGTAACTAACTTGTTCTCAGTTTCTTCAGTCTTAGGCTTCCTCTTGATCTGTTTGATGTCCACACAGAATTTGAATCCTTTACTAATCAATGAAATGTAACAGTTTGCTAAAATCCTGTGGAACAGAGAGCTCATTTCTCCTTCTCATTGCTCTAGATTACAGTTGCAGATGATTTTTCTCAGTCTTCATATCCCATTACAGTTTCCTTCTGGGATAGTAACTTTACAAGCACTTTTGACTTAAAATGTTATCCTCTGTCTATTGTACCTATTTAGAGGAAATGTTTTTGTTTAGATGCTGGAGGCCAAGACTTCAGTGACTTTTAAAATCAAGTAATTTAGTGCTATCAGTAACTTTTCTATCCCTCCTTCCTTTTTTTCCCCACCCTCCTTTTTTTATTTATTTTTTAAAAATTGGAATGATGACCTCTTGTATTTGTCTCTGCTAGATTCTATCTCCTCCCCCTCCCCCACACCCTTCCAGTCTTCCTTATTGTTCCTTCACATATTGGTGGGATTTTTCTTTAGGGCTTTTTTTTGTCTCTTTTTTTGCTCATAATACCAGCAGCAGAACCAAGTAAAATGTATGGTGCAACAGCAGGTTTTGTTGGCGGGGAGGTACAATTACAGTGCAAGTCTCGATTAAAATTATGAGTTCTGAGGTCAGAGCATAATTTTTTGATGCTAAGAACTATGTCCAATTTAGACTAGTTTTTATGTAGTCCCAAAAAGTGATTTTTTTTATTTTGGCCTTTGGACATACGGTTTCTAATCTGAACACCTCTACTCAGATATTCCAATTCCCTGAATGCTTTATGGCACTAACACTGAGAGGAGGGGTCCTTCCCAGCCCTGTCTGCTCACTCCTGCCCTGGCACCATCCCCCATTGTGCTGACACAAGCATTCATGAGACTACACAGTGAACTGAATTGGGGAACTAATCCATGTTAAAAGTAATCAGTTCTTTTTTGTAGCTCCTTGCCACGTGTCTGCGTAAAGGCTTTTGCTGCAAAAGGGAGGGAGTCACCCAGGGATGGGAATGAGCAGCAGAGGGAGGGGAGGGCTGCAGCTTTATTGTGGCTGTGCCAAGTTGTGCTGATTTAAGAGAACTAATGGCACTGCCATGTAAAGAATGGATGTGTTTCGAACTTCCCAATAAATCAGTCAAAAGAGCATCCCCTCTTCTATCCCCAAAGGCTTCTATATCTTTTTCCATATCTTGACTGAACCATATATTCTGCATTGTCTGTTTGAAGTAAAGGAACAAAATTCAGGATTACATGGCTGAAATATGGCAAACAGGTAGTTAAAATTAAGCAGTTGCAGGCAGATGTGGTACCATGCTTGCAACATATAATGTTTTACACAAGGTTTTCACGAAGACTTTGAATGGAAAGGTGCAATTTAGGTATTTAGGTGAGAGTTGTACATAAGTGGAACAGAGAGTTTTGAAGAACAATTTAGGATCGTGTGGTCACAAGAAGACTCCTACTGCATTCATACATCAGAACAGAATGAACTGGTAAAGGACACATGTGAATTAGGCTCTTCCAAATACCAGAGTATTTAGCACTCTCTTAAAAAAGTGCTTTAATACTGTTCTGTTTATGTGAGAATTCTTCATAATTCTTGGAGCAAAATAAAACAAAACTTTGTAAAGCTCTAACAACACTTCTTTGAGTCACCTTCTGAGCCTTGGACTCTCATCAACTCATCATGCTTCCATCTACAGGACTAAATGTGTAATATGGTAGTGAAGAAATGTTATTACCTGGGCATGCAGAAGTGGAAATCCTCTCCTACTGAGGCAGCAACTGTCTCGCCCTCTGAAGCTTGTATGTGATGATTTTTCTGACTTTTGGGGGTACCTGAAGTTCCAGATAAGTAAGTTGCTACAGTCAGGAAGCTTCCATCCAGCTCTTTGTAGTAATCCTCCTTAGCTCTTAATTTTCACGTTGCCAAAAATTCACATATGTGACTGGAAGAAATAGGAAAATATGATGAAAATGTCAGTTTCTCATTAATATTTCAAGCCCAGGCTGAACTTCATGGGACAAATAGGTCCTACAACTTTGTTCCTGCCAGTTCCTTTGTTCCATCCAGTTTGCAATTTTCTCTAATGTGGAGCTGGGCAACCCAATCACATATCGCTCACTGCTTTTCTAGTAACTCCTGGTCTGTGGTATGTTCATTTTGTAGAGTTATCTGCTTATCTATTCTATCTGTCACCCCTTCAGTAGAATCACCAGTGTAAGAGGCATTAAGTCACCACGATAATTTTTTGCAGAAGGGATTGGAGGTGGAGATAGAAGCAGGAGCACCATGTGTCTCATTTCAGCTTTTGAACAAATTCAGCTGCTGAGGAATAGACACAAATGACTTTAGGTATCTGTTTATTTTGTGAGCTTTTTGTGTTTTCTTCTACTGTCTTCTCAAGGTTTGTGATCAAAGAGAAAATCGTGTGAAAACATCTGTGGCCCTGCTGTTTGGAGTTGTTAGCTCTATTCCATTATGAGATCTGAAATATTAAATCTTGCATTGTGAAACTAATGATGGGTTCCTAACACAAGAACCATTACTTATCACTTTATTATTATTATTATTATATTTTAAAATATGTTCAGGAGGATAAGGAGGAAATTAGCTCTTGATTAAATTCACATTTTTTAAACCAAAACATTAACAAAAATGTTGATTACATAGATGAGAAGACTAAGATCAAACTTAAACATGGGAGAACTGAGAGGGAAGTGAAAAATAAACTGGAGAGAAAGCTTTAATCACATAAAGAGGGAACTTTAGAAGCCTGAAGTTTGTAAGTAAAGCCTAATGCCAAGCTGAATTCACGTGATCATTTTTGATCTTCCATACCAATTATTCCTAGCCAGAAGATGGAGTTAGAACACTTTATTTTATAATGTCAAATAAGCAATTTTTAGGGCTTTATGTATTTGGTAGTGATTGTACCTGTGTTCCAGACAACGTGGTGTGAAGTATGAAGGATGTGCAGGGTCCTTTGTCACTGGAATTCCCAGAATATCATAGAATCATGGAATGGCTGGGTTGGAAGATCAGCTTGTTCTATCCCTGCCCTGCCATGAGCAGGGACGTCTCCCACTAGACCAGGGTGCTCATCTCATCCAACCTGGCCTTGAGCACTGCCAGGGATGTGTTCTGTAAGGTCTTTAGTGAGTACGGCTTGTTGAGGAGCTGAAATAGAACAAAGACTTTTCAACTGAAAACATGATCAGAAACATTGTGTAAGAAATAGCTGAGGAGAATTATTCACTGACCAAGGCAGTTTTGCAAGCACTTTGAAGAGTGTGGCTCTTAGCAGTCATCCGCTATAATGACTGCAAAGAGATATAAATGACCCTATAATATCTCATGGAAAGGGGCACAGTGACTCCTCTTTGTGGTGGCCCTGAACCAGCTGGAGGTAATGCTGCCAGTGGTACAGTATACTGTGAAATCTGCTCAGGAAATTGGGTGAGCATGGGTGGATATTTTGTGCTGAATTCTATTCTGCCATTAGTCTTTTTGAGAAATTAAATATTTGGAAAAGTAGCCCACAAGACTTTAAATATTTTGCCAAAACTCTTTGTAATGGCTGACGAACTGTCAAAAGTTGAATGCTCTGTGAATTTAGCCAAAGTTTCCTGTAAATGGTCAGTGCCATCAGGGATATAACCCTAGGCCAGACCAGGCAATTCTAATCTGATTTCCCTGCTTTATTTTTTAAAACTCACTGTCTGGGGGCCTCTGGTCAAAAATATGTCTTTCTTATATATTACAGGCTTGGTTCCCAATGCAAATGTCATGTGTGCAGATTTTAATTAATTAATTAGCTTGGTTAGAGCCCTGTGTGAGTCGAGGAAAAGTAAAGGTCACCCTTTTATCTATTGATCAGAAACAAGCATCAAACAGAAGTGATTTCAGAATCACTTAAGTGTTTGCTTTGGTATTTTGGTATTAATATATAGCTTTTGGTATTAATATATAGCTTGATTCACAATAAGGTTACAAATTTTTGTTGCTCTGTAAAATGTTAAAAAAAGCTATCACAGATTTGTATTTTTTAGGTTCCATTATGGAAAAGAGAGTTTTAGTCTCTCTTTTCTTGGAACACATGTAAAGGATTCTTATTTGGACAAAATGCTTAAAGACAGTACTTTTGGGAGATAATATTTTGTCAGAAAATTTCAACTAAGTATTTAAAATGTTTCAAATTTTCAATATGAAAATTAGGAATACTGAGATAATAATTAATACCATTCATTCCACAGCTTCTTGTAAGTGCTTTGTGTAGCTTTACTGGTTTTATTTGACTGAAGAATTGCTCCATTCTGCCGTGACGATTACTGGGTAATGATTGTTAGAACATTTACTTTGAAGCTTAAATTTCAAAAAAATTATAAAAAAAATAAAGAATTTAAAAAAAATCCTTATGCCCCCAAATTCTAAAATTTTATAGAAAGATAAAAGATGGTTAGGACGTCCAACATTCACAGAAGATACCTGCTTTCCCCACTTCATTTCAGATCTGGTTATTTAATAACTGAACCATTTTGACGTCTAAATATTATAAATTGCCCTGTATTTTCACACTGAAGTCTTGTAACTTCAAGGCAGCTACACAACTTTTTATGTTAGTAAAATTGCCAGTGTCAAAAATATAATCGAAAGTAATTGAAATTAAATAACAGCTTTTGCATTTTGACATTTAAACCATACTGCTTAGTATTCTGACTCGTTTGATAACTTATGTGAACTGTGCAGAATGTCTTTGTTTAAAAAGTTGTAATAATTTAATAACCATTCATACACACTGAGAAACTGCATTTTCTGGTTTGCGAAGTAGTAGCTCATTTTCTGTAGCCTAAGGCAATTAATTAAATCTGTTTCAGTGGGAGAGTGGGAGTTAACATTTTTAAACATAGTAATGTGACTGAGTGTTATGGTGTAAGTAAGTTTGAAGTTTCTACATCAGTGCTTTCAAGCAACAATATAGATTTTTTTTCATTGAAGAGAAATTAGTTGAACTGTTTGATTCAGCATTTCTTTTATAAGTAGCTTTTTCTGGTCTTAACCAACTAATTTTTGTGAACTCTCAAGGTGAGTGAGTTTCCTCTGAACATCTTTCATGATTGAAGCTTTAGTCCTGAACTTGCACTGATTCTTGAAATTCTAGCCCTTTCAAGAAGCTAAAGCATAAATATATCCCTAAAGTTTATGGTACAAGACAAAAAGTCTTGAAGAAATAATTTCCTGTTTCCTGTTTTATTTTCCTGTTAAATTCTAATAAAAGACATTGTCCTGTCGGGTCACAACAACCCCCTGCAGCACTACAGGCTGGGGGAAGAGTGTCTGGAAAAGTGTCTGTCAGAAAAGGACCAGGAGCTGCTGGTTGACAGATGCTGAACATGAGCCAGCTGTGCCCAGGTGGCCAAGAAGGCCGGAGGCATCCTGGCCTGGATCAGCAATAGTGTGGCCAGCAGGAGCAGGGCAAGAATTGTCCCCCTGCACTCAGCACTGGCGAGGCCACACCTTGAGTGCAGTGTCCAGTTCTGGGCCTCTCTATTCAGGAATGACATTGAGGGGCTGGAGTGAGTCCCGAGAACGGAGCTGGGGAAGGGTCTGGAGCACAAGTTCTGTGAGGAGCAGCTGAGGGAGCTGGGGGTGTTTAGCCTGGAGAAAAGGAGGCCCAGGGGAGACCTTATCGCTATCTACATCTGCCTGAAAAGAGGTGGTAGCCAAGTGGGGGCCCATCTCTTCTCCCAGGCAGCCAGCAAAAGGATGAGTGGAGATGGCCTCAAGCTGCCCCAGGAGAGATTTAGGTTGGATATTAGGAAAGATATTTTTGTGGAGAGGGTTTTAAAGCATTGGAACTGCTTGCCCAGGGAAGTAGTGTAGTCGTCATCCCTGGAAGTGCTCAAAAATCATGTCACTAAGAGGACATGGTTTAATGGTGAACGCTGTGGTAGTACTAAACCTAGTTGTCCTTGATGATCCTAAAGTTCTTTCCCAACCTTAAAAATTCTACGATTCTATAATTCTATATTCTATGATTGTATCTGGACTTGGTAAGGAATTTTGTTCTCGTACCACAGACGTCTGTTTTCCAGGTTGTCTCTGAAGTGGCTGTTCTGACCTTCTTTTTGGATTTACTTCTCTAGGGTAATTTATTTGCGATATAACCTTCTATTGAATTATGACTTCAATGTAAATGTAGACAGATTTATATATGTACACATAGTGTATGTGTGCACACATTGTAGTTTACTTCAAATTCCTTTCTGTCATGCAATCATCCATAAAATCATAGAATGGTTTGGGTTGGAAGGGCCCTTAATGTTCTAGTTCCACCCCTCCCCTGCCATGGGCAGGGACACCTTCCAATAGACCAGGTCATTCAGAGCCCCATCCAGTGTGGCCTTGAAAGCTTCCAGCTTCTCTGGGCAACCTGTTCCAGCGCCTCACCACCCTACAGTAAAGAATTTCTTCCAAATAACTGATCTAAACCTGCTCACGCTCAGTTTGAAGCCATTTTCCCCTGTCCTGTCGCTACAGTTCCTGATGGAGTCCCTCCCTGGCTTTCCTGTTGGCCCCTTTCAGATACTGGAGGGCTGCTGTGAGGTCTCCATGCAGCCTTCTCTTCTCCAGGCTGAACAGCCTCAACTTTGTCACCCTGAAGTATTCATCCTTAGTATCTTTGAAATCGTTGCTTATTTCAGTGAAATTTGACAGGGGATAAACATCCAACTCCAAGTTGCCAGGTAATCCAGTCATAAGACAAAACTTCCAAGCATTTCATCATTTGTGCTCCTCACAGAGGTACTTACCTCTTTTACTGAAAATGTGTGTTTATTGTCCCGATACTCCTTGTGGAGATGTTTTTTTCAAATTTTGGGAAGATGATCTTCTATGTAGTGAAACATGACAGTGTATTTCCTGTGATATCATAGGACTTAATTTGTTGCTCTTCAGTCTTTACCAGTTATGGAAATGAGCTGTCTAGCAATGACAGCTTCAAGATAAATGAAATGCTGACTTATTTATTGGCTATTTTTTTAATGCTCTGTGCCTTTCTTGCAGAGACTACAACTTCTTTTTCAGTGTAGTAGGCTACTAGATAGAAATGGTAATGGTCATTCTTTGGAGGAGGAGCTCGAAAAAGTTTTGACCTGGCATGAGGCCTGATTCACTGCTGCTGCTGGGATGTGAAAGAAAGTTGTGTCACTGGTATTTTATTTTGTGTTGTATCTATTCAGAAATAAAAGGACAGGTCACAGTCTGTTCTTGTGGAGCCATGACTAGTAAAATGGACGGCAGATAAAAGGATGAAGCAAAGAAACTTGCTTTTCAAGCAAAAGATGAGATTTCATAGAATTTCTTTTCACCAAATGACCAGAAAGCATGAAGGTTTATTAACATTGATTACCACTCATTTTTCTCAGTCTCTTCGATGCTCAGAGTTATTTTTCCAAACTGTAAGAAATGGAACTTTTGTGTTTGTGAAGAACGTTTCTCATTGTATCTCCAAATTCATGTTCTGTTTGCAGATAAGATGGTTTTTATGTTTACAGTTTATTACATTGCTCGTTTGCATGTGTCATCTGTTTAGGCACTGAGGTGATGTTTTTGTTCATTTTAAAATTAACTAGCTAATGTTTACAAAGGAGAGGGTGAAGAGGGGAAAAGACACTTACTTAGAACTTGGCCATTTCCAAGACCAGTTATTAGAACAACAAAATTAATCTCCCAGTAATTCTTACCTCTTTGTGGGTCACAAAGCTGGCATTGTAGGAGCATAATTCTAACTAGAATTCTGTGTAGTGTGTGCTTAGTGCATAGGCTGCATTTTTTTGGTAACAACTGGACATTTGTTTCTGGCTCTTTCCTTCCTATCCCAGGTCGTATTTAAAAGATTATGCAGGTGGCTTCTGAAAGTCTCTGCTTGGGAGGTTTACCAGCAGTGGGCCTTGGGAGAACAGAGTCTTCTGCTGCTGCTGTCCATGGAAGCACTGTTGAACTGTGTTCTAGCCCCTCGAAAATTCTCAAAGTACGGCTGTTTGAACAGCAAGTTGTTCCCTTCAGCACCTTGATTGGTTCCAGATACAGCAGCAGAAAAGCGATGCTTTGTTTTCCAAGGGTAGTGGAAGACTGGCAACTCAGTTTTCAGCTGTCATGATGAGAGGTATGATGGGAAGTAAATTCAGAATTTTGGAAAAGTTGACTTAGAGCCCAGGTACGAGCATATAAATCAGAAAGCAAGCTGAGGCAATTCCTGAACTCTATCCGAATCAATAAGTAAGGCATTGCTGAGTTTAGCAGAGCCATTTTTTTCTTCAGATCTCTCTGCTTCACTTCCAGATAAACTACTTAGACCTTTGGATGGTGTTGAAATGTTTCAGTTTGGGATCATATAGCTATTCTTGGCCCAAATTACCTCTGGGCTTTATCCAGAGACTATTCTTTAGGGGTGCATTGGAATCACAGAGCTTTCTCCCACTCCTGACAGAAGACCAAAAAATACTGCGATGAATAAAATCTGTCATTATCTGCTTCAGATCAAGTTGGTTTTACTTGCTCCTTTTGCTTGTTTTGGTTTTAGAGAATTGGTAAAACTGTTTGCATGTCAGGAAGTAAGTATTTAAAAAAGAGAAGTTTACCCCTCTTTACTGCCTTTTCTATTGTTTTTCTACTTTGCATATAGATGGTGGGGGGTTTTTTGGTGGAGTGAAGGGGGAATGTTCCTGATTTTGATCTCTT
>WEIT01033032.1:899-49264 GCA_013389985.1 Dryoscopus gambensis | reverse complement strand
CAGTACAGATTATTGTCTTCCCAGTTTTTGATGCTTTAAGCAGATTTACACTGCTCTCATCCATCTGAGCATGGCTGCGTACCTTCTCCAGCAGAGCAGCTTACACACAGCAGCCTGTGCTGTGATCCTGCAAGGTTCTCAGAGGTCTGCTGAGAGAGAAAAAGATCTGTGACTACTTTTGCTTACAACTACCAGTGCACAGTTAGGCCTACAAAGCTGCCAAAACAAGCATCCTCCCCCTTCCCAGGATGGTGCCTGAATTCAGTGACGTTTGAGGAGCACAATTTGACAGAGACCCACTGAGTTACTGCAGACTTCTTGTGACTGTCAGCAAGATCAGCATCTCCCACTCGGCTGATAATCTGCTGTGCTCTGCCTTACTTGTCATTTTCAGTTATCTCTACCAACAACTGATGAGAGTACTCAAAGAGCCTGTTTGGCAAACTGATAGTGTATCTCAGAGGAAGCATTTACGAAATCTGGTATCCCAGCAGAGATCCTGGGATAAGCAGTTCCAGTAAAACATATTCCCGCCTTGACATCAAGCAATGGATACATGGCAGGCCTGGGTTTTGCCCATTAGTTTCCTTAAGTGGCGCATAAGATTTCAGGGTGAATTCTGGTTTTGTTCTTGTGGTGATTTAGCCAGTAAATTGCAATTTGAGTGTCTTGCAGAGATGGAAAAGAGAAGTCTGCCACTAACAGAAAGCAGTCAGACTCCTGTGACTTCCCTGTGCATTTCCCAGGTAAGACTGAAGGGGCCAGTCTATGTCTCACTCAAAGCTGGCAGAGCTAACACCTCACTCACTGGGAAGAAACAGTCCTAAATCAGTATCTTTATGTAAAAAATCCCCACCCCACCTCATTTAGCTGTCAAAAGTTATTACAATCCTCCTCGAGTGTGAACTGCAAGAGCCAGTTCATGTCTATCTGTTAGTTAGTCAAAGGAAATGGGGTGTATTTTAGAGATTCCATTGTCCTTCATTCCTGCATTTATTTCTCTTCCTCTGCAAAGCCCTGGATGTGATGGATAGCTTGTTGACATCTGAACTTGAAGACAACTTTTTGAGTTGCATCTCGTGTTGGAGGAAGAGCATGTGAAGGGGAGCAGAAAAGAGTTCAAAGACTTTGTGCAGTGGAGGTTAGCAGCAAACCATTAATTACATGCGAAGGAATTATTAACAGATAGATAGGCACTTTTCCTCCCCCCAAGTTCAGCTATTGATCTGACATGAATAGCTTCTGCAGAATAATTGCAAACCACATAACCAACTAAGGTTTTACAGTCTTTGTACAAAGATATTTTAAAAGACTAACACAGCTTTGGTAGGATACATTAGCACGTTGGGATAACGAGGCTCTTTGGAAAGTTTTGGAAACTTCTTCCCAAGCCTCCATCAAATTACGTCCAAATTCTTATTACTTAGAGAGCACATTAAGTGCACGCTATGCATGGTAACAAAGCTGTGGTCCCTGCCCTGAAGATTTTACAAGTCTGAGACTTTGACCTGGTACCTACTTAAATCTGTGGGAGTCTTCGCCTTGATTTCAGTGTGGGCTGAGTCAGATCCTCGTACATGCCTCGTACATGCGTACATTATTGAGAATTAGCAACAGTTCTTGTTACACTCTAGTACACCCAGTTAACTCACAGCAAATTCATGAGCAGTTCCCTGCAATGGTCCTGATAAATGCAATAGGGACCTTCACTTGTGAGTGAGTGAGCATGTACCGACCTGGGCGAATGCAGCCCTGCTGGGTGGGAGGACAGAGAACGGAATGCCAGACGTAACCATGCTGGTTTGCTCCTGGCTTTCTAGCACCAGGAGCAGCATGCATGGCTGAAAACCACACTAGGCTAAAATTCCTCACCCATGCTCTCTGCTTGAGCAGGAGCTGTGCAGCCAGCACCTGTGGAAAATCTCTGAGGATGTGATTCCCTCAACATTCTGCCACAGCCACTTTCCCAGTGGAAGCTGTGCATACACAGTCTTTGTCCCAACTTATTTAACTGCTTTGACTCACTCCAGCTTACCAGGGTGAGGGGAATTTACAGCCCCTTTTCAGCTACCACAGCACCAGGCCTGCCAGCATTCAGCCTGCCGTGGATGCTTGTGTGTTCTTGTTTGAAAAGGCTGCTTATGTGTAGTTTTGCTTCAACGCAAATGCTTTAGACCTCAGTGCAGCGAAGTAATCAAGAATATGCTTGACTTTAAGTCCATGAATGATCTCTGAATCTGGGCCTTTGTACTCAGAACAAAACCCATTAAATAAAGGAATAGCTTGAATGCCAGCAGCCCAGCTGTTTTTGAACAACCCTCCAATAACAAACCCAAGAGCATTTCCATTGGTAGAAACAAAAGTTGGATAAGGAGGCTGATTCACTGTCTGGCTTCTGGAGACATTTTATAAATAGCTGCAAGAAAAACATAGGAGGTTTTTTTTATTATTATTAGTTGATAAAAATTGTTGACAGAATCCTTTTCAGGATTGTAACTTGGGGGCAGCATGTCTTTTTGGACAGCAGACACATGGCAAACAATTTATTTGCTGAAGAAAGCCAGATGCTCTGTGTCCTTGGCAGGCGATTTGTAAGATTAAGGAAAATCAAGCTTGTGCCTAGAGTGTGGCAAATAAGTAAAATAAATAAATAAAGCAGTCACACTGCCCACAAGAAACTCTTCTGTCCTTTTTGTCAGGACAGCTGGTTTTCAGCTACTTCTCCCCACAGTGTGTGACTGACAAGGAAGAACAGCCACCTGAGGGGAGAAGTGGCTCTTGTTTGTCAGCCACTGCCCTCTCAGCACTGTGCTGCTGCGTGAACAAGCCCAGACACCTCTGTGGACTTTCGCAGCATGTCTCGGGCAAGATTTATGGTCACAGTGATGATCCGCCAAGAGGGTGAAAGGCACACAGGAAAGCGAGTACAAGGGCCAGGAACATAATGTGTTGAGCATCCTCCATCCAGCAGTTGCCCAGCCTGCCTTTGAAGCTGTTATGCAGCAAGCAGACACCTCTGGAAAACCTACAATGGAAAATAACCCAGAGATCAAGGGCTGGAAAACAGGAAGTACAGTATGTCTCCTACATGTAGGGCTTGATCCATAGCTGACGCAGATCAGCATCATGCCATTGGGAGAAGACTCTTTGTATAGACTGAGACCAGCTGAACACCAGAATTTCCAATAAAAAAAGTAGTTTTGTGAATAAACAAAATATTAGTGGAGGAAAAAACAGACATGATAAAGTTTGTGTTATTTATGCTTCACACAGCTGGTCTTTTCCTAATTTTTCTTCAGCAGATGTTTGTGCTGGCACAGCTTAGAGATCAAAATATTGTACAGCTTTCAAGCCACATCAGGGAGAGGGCAGGAGTGCTGTAAAATATCCCCTGGGCCATTACAGTTGATGAACCAATGAGCTAGAAAGACCATGCAGTAGATTTTTCAATGTCTGTCTGAAGCCTCTGAATTCCATATGCTCTTACCCCCACCGTGCCTCCAGGTATAACATGACTCCTTCTTTCATCAGGCTTCCTTCTCAATCAAAATATGGACACTACTTCGGATACCATTTGGATAATTCCTCTATGGTGAAGAACATGGGGAGGATGCCCCCATTTGCTGTTCTCTCCTATGTACACTTTATAAGTGACAGTGTGCAAACACTTCCAGCAATGCACTGCAATGGTGGCCATGTCTGTTACTCAGAGTTATTCTGTCTCCTTCACTCCCATGAGAGACTTGCGGGTGCAGTGGAAGTGTCAAAGCAAGTGAGAGGACTCAAGGTAAAAGGAAAGCTGTCCCCTGTCATGCGGCAGCTCGTTCATACCAGTCTTCTTTCCCTTCTGTGCTAGTACAGGTAGCAAGGAGAAGTGAATTATCTTAGTTTCATCACATGAAGGTAAACCAGAAATATGTTTATAATTGTTTTTATTATTTAAATAACATGTAGGGGACCCTGAAACATTTTTGATTCAGACAAAGAATTCCCTGCCCTGCCCAGACAGCTAAAGCCAATATGGACAAAAGAGAGAGTGACATATGGACCGTGCATTACAAGGTGAGCAGCAGTTTCTCAGTGCTGCCTAGATTTCCCTAAAGCATAGAAATTCAGTAGAAAAAGGTAGGTGGCCATACCAATGTGAGTTGAGCCTCTTTCTCAGGAAGCTCAGACTCCCTCCACCTCCTCAAATAAGAGATCTAATCTGACATTCCTCCTGTGTGTGGGTGGAGACCTCCCTGTACCTCTTCTGGTCTGGCAGGGTCAGTGTGTGACCTCTCGCAGCTTGAGGATGACAACAGATGACTAAAGGCAATAAGTGTTACGAATGTGTGGGAGGGAGAGGCCAGTGGCTGAAGCCCTTGGAAAGACCTTCATTTTTTGAAAGTTCTATTTTTAATGACTGTAATATTCTATTAATATTCAGGGGAGATATAATTAGGACATTGTTTCTATTTTGAAATTTTTTTTATCTGAGTATTGGTTTGGACTGCCAGCCAGCTCTTTGGCAAACTTCTGCTTTTGTGTGTTGTGAGGCAGCAGTCCTTGGCTGTACCTAAAGAGATTAGAGTCAGCATTGACTGGACATGCTCACCCCGTCAGCTCCAACTGGGCACTTGGTGGGATTCTGGGGAGGCTGACACCATTTTGTCTGAGGTTCAAGTGTTTTCAGTTGCTAGAACCTAAGGCTAGGGATTACACAGCATCAGATAAAAGGATACAAACAGTCAGATGTTGGGATTTTGAAGTGTGTTTAACGCAACACTTTAAAAAATGTGTATGCTATTTCAGAGTTTTCTCTGATTTGTCCAAGACTAATCTGGTGTGGGCAGTGTTTTCTTTAACTGTCTCTCAATAAAACCACCCTGCATAATCACACACCAGACTATTTATTCCGAGGAATGGCTTGCATCACACATGAAAGAATTTAATAATGATGCTTGGATGGAGTACTGTTATTTATGGAGGAAAAGGTCATGTTCTGTGCCTGCACCAGCAGTGGGTGGCTGCAGCCTTGGGCAGCACAGTGTTGGATCACTGTGCTGCCAGCAGATAAAGGGGTGTGCCTGTCAGCCAGCTGCTTTTGTCATTGGTGCAGAGTTGGGGCATCATGCTCCGCAGTTTAGGCTTTGTTATTTATATCACTCAGTAAACAAAACTCCTGCTTTTCCCTTCTGATAAATAGTGAAGAAGTCAGTGCAAGCTAACATGAATGGGGAAGGGAGTGAGTTTATCATACTGTTGATACATATTGGTATCCTCACGTCTTCTGTTTTGCAAGGGAGAAATTAGTGGCTGGTTTTTATTTTTATTTTTATTTCTGGAAAGTGATCATTTTTAATCCCCAGTCTTTCTCCCTTTGCATCCAGCTCCCACATTATTTGCCAAGTTTTCCTTTCAGACGTTCTAGGAACACCCTTCTGGCTGCAGGAAGCTGCAGGGCTGCCAGCCATGCTGTGCCTCGTGCCCAGCTGGGAGCTCATCTCCCCCCACCCTGCTCAGCTGGGTGCTCCCTGGCTCTGTAAAGCAAAATAAAGATGTGGTTCTGCTCCTCCTGCCTCTGCATCTCTTTATACCTAATGTTTTCTCAAACTAACACTGTGATTCCATTTCCTTTTGGCATGGGCCTCTAAACTGAACTTCAGCCTTTTAATTTGAATATTCCATGCATGTAAATTTATAACATAGGGTATCTGATACAAATAGCCTTGTAGAGACACACCATCTTTTTCCTCCTGGTTATTTTTAATTGACTTTTTTTTAAGGAAATGAGCAAACACATCAAAGGAGATATCGTGCAATTTAATCTTCAGGAAAAGTTCAGGTAGCAAGAAGAAAAGAGAGCTCAGCCTTAAAGAAAGAGAGAAAATGTATACCCTTCTAGAAGTGCTACATATGTCAGTTGTGCTGTGTTGTGGACAGAACAGCAGGTCTTTTGGAAAAAAAAATAGCAATATGTAGTTCTATGTTTACAGGGCATTGCCAAGCCTGGATTAAATGTGGTAAATGGAGAAGGGTAGAGGATTTCTGTTTCATTCCCTATGCTCACTCCTGTCACTGCCAGTCGTGTTGGCAGAGAATTGCCACTGACAGTAAGGAGTCTGCTGGTCACAGTCTTTTTTTGGTTGCAAACCCCTTTTCTTTGCGTTTTGGAATTGACTGTCATAACTCCATTGGCTGTTCAGGGCTAACAACAGCAAAAATTAATGCAGATATGGTTGCTGGAGTAAGCATGGTAGGTACTGAATACTCAGAGAACGCATATTTTTTACAAAGTCATTCTTCTAAGTGAAAGGGAAATTCTGGGGGAGAATTGATCCTCCCAGTTATCATCTGTGGGGATGAAAAAGTCCATGCTTGGTCTTGAGCTCTGAACTGACTTATGCATTTGTGCGTGTGTGTGTGGTCTAGACTCTCCTGCAATTTAGTCATAGCCTAGCCCTGATTTTCTTATTGTTTTACATTTAAGGCATGCTCAGAGCTTTCCAATCTTTTTGCCTTTCCTCAGCAATATTTGTAACTTACCACCTAAAAAATTATAAAGCTATTAGATTCAGTTTTCATCTTTCCTTCACTTCTAGGTGACCTGATGGAGTACAGTCTTGCCATCACCTTAAAAATCATTTGTTTGAGAGTGGGGAAAAGGGACTGTGCAGATAATTACTCTGAAAAACTTGAAATGATCTATGCCTGAAGCAGCTGGGAAGACTGCTAACATGCAGTAGGATATTTTGTGTAAGAGAAGCAGTGAAGGGTGACACATATCCTTCCTGCTCTTCCCAAACACTTGCAGATGCTTGTCAACACAGAAATGACATCTTGGAGTTGTCGTGCGCCTGCATGTGGCCACTGGCCTCTGACAAGTCCTCTGAAGTGTGACAGCCCTTCGGAAACCCCAGGCAGGGGAGGGGTGCCCCTTTGGCTCCTGCTGTTACAGCTTTCAGAGGTAACAAACCCCATCTGGCCCAAGCCCCATGTGGGAGTGGTGGGGCAGTGTCTGGGTCTGCCTGGCACGCCATCCCTGTGCCCAGCTCCATGTGCTGCCCCACCGCTTCACTTTGAACTTCAATCCTACTTTCTCTTTATTTTCTCAGTGATTGAGTTAAGGGCGAGGATTTAAGCTAGTTGGTTTAAATTCAAGCCATATGAGACAGAAGTGATTTTCTTGGACAGGAAAAATAATCTTGGGGAGTTTATAGGACTTACAATTGCTCTGTATTTTCATGGGGTATGAACACAATTTGTCTCTCTACTTCTCAATCTCAATGTCTTATTGGATCTTATTGGATTAGCTTGTTGTTCTTGGAATTTCCATGTACTGGCATGGGCTCAGCAAGCCTTTTTTCACATTTGGTTAGCCTGGAGATTGCAGCCATTCTTCAACCATGTGAAATTCCTTGTACAGATGATCCCTGCTCATCTCTTTCTCCTAACTGTATTCAATACAAGTACACGTCTCTCCATCCATGCTTCAGTCCTCCTTGGACCTGGGCTGACCTAAGCTAAAATCCTGGACAAACTAAGCACAACCACCACAACCAGAAGATGCTATTAACACTCCTGTAATTTGCTTACAAGCAGCAGTTCCACAAAGAACTGGACACTGGCAAGTGAAAAACATGCAAAAAATCAAGAACAGTGTGGTAGTGTGACTCTTCGGGATTTTTATGAAGAATTAAGAAGAAGCCTCTGAAGAATCTTTCTGCTTTCCAGGTATCATGGTGAAGAAGCATCTGATCATCATACTAGAAAATTCCACACTCTTATATTGCATACCTTGAGTGAGACACCAGTCCTGCATGGCTGCAGCACCGTCCTCCCCCCATGCCTGCACAACAGAGTGTCTGTAATTCTTTGCATGGAAGTCAGACCCTTCTAAAACCCAGACATTCGTATTGCCATCAAAATCTGAACAGTGGGGTTTTTCCATCAACTGTTTCGGGCTATCAGTCTCAGCTGTGAATGAGAAATTCATCAGGCAAAGGCTAAAGAAGTCACACCTGTCAGCCTGACACACTGTTTATCTTGAAGACTTTACTTCAGAAAGTATAAACAGTAGAATATTTATTTTCCTTCCTGCCACCTATGAGGTTATTCAGCAATTTGAGTGTGCTCACGCACAGCTTTCATGAGCCAGTCTTAATTGCACTGCAATGTGCCATAAAAACAAAGATTAGGCATTATTATCTAGGAACCAATTTTACATTTTTCTCCTCTGACTTGAACTGTTTAAAATATAGGGCACTATCTCATTTTGGCTGTACATAAATGTCTCAGTTGTCAAACTGCCCTTACTCAACCAGCCAACTTTTCTTGGTGGTTGAAAATCATAGTGTTTAATTGTGTCAACCGAGGTGAAAAATGTTACTGGTTCACCACCTGGCTGCACCATATAGTTAAAAAAACCTTAAGACACAGAGTGTGGAATTTAGGGACTGCAAAAATTTTTAACCTATTAAGAAATCAATATAATGCAAGAACAGAAGGAAGAAAATAAATAGATGATGTGTTTCTTTATCTAGGTGCATTCTTGCTTTCTCCTTACTAGCTGGCGCTGGATCTTCCAAAGGGTGTGTATATAAATAGGGTGTGATAGGGGCCCAAGGCATCAGGAAGAGGCTTCTGTCAGATTTCTATAAGCTTTCAATTAGCCTGTGACTGCACAGTCTCAAAAGTGCTCAATAGTCACTGTCACCCACACAAACATTGACAAGTAAAAAGCATGATGGACCAACATGAAATTCAGTTTTTCTGGGCTCAGTATTTACTGTAATTCTGGTGACCTCATCTGTCTTACAACTGAGAGGAAAGCTGTTCAGTGTAGCAATTCATAGCAAACTCCTTGGGTGCAGGGGAAAAAAAAATCACGTATTCATTTTTAGCATCCACTGAATGATCTCCATGCTGCACAAAAGTTTTGGCAAGCAGAGTAAGCCATCTGCTCCTAGGAATAGGTTCCAAAGAGGTGGTTTATGGTTCATGGTATTTGAATCCCTTTTGCGTAACTCTTCATCAGTGAAGAGTGCAACCATGGCATTAGCTTCTCGACTGCAATCTCACTGAGAGAAAGCTTGGAGGGGAACCCTGTCCTCTATCAACTACCATTTACAGACAATTGATCACCTTCCATGTCATGCGCAAATAATGTGATGGTGTTTTTATCAGGACAAAAGCTACTGGGGATTTTTTGCTAGCTGAGCTCCCTGAAATCTCTCCCCTTTATGCCACATAGACATAACCAGATGTGCAGGATCTAGAACGTGTAAGGTGAAAAGAGAGAATTAGATAGATCCATTAGCCTCTTCTCCTGCGTAGTGTAGGATATGATGTTTTCTCTCAGTAACCCACACTCTAAACCAAATATTTGTCTTGAACAAAAGCAAAAAGCCTCTTTTATGTGGGAGGCAAATGGTGGGATAGACTGAACTAAGTACAACTTGCATTAATGTGTATATAGGTGGATGAAGTGCATCCACATCTTCCTCACAGTCTCTTCTGTTTAGGTGGACACACTGCTGGCTCCTCAGGAAATTTTCAAATGTGGACCAAGAAGGCAGTTATCAGCATGCAAGGTAAGGAAGGAGAGCTGTGATAAGCAATCCTTTGGCCAAGGAAGGAGATTTAAGGAGCAAACAATGATTCACAGCCCCTGTCAAAAGTTTGCAATGAGGCTCAGCTGTGGATCTTGGAAGAGGGTGAGACACCAGGTACCAGAAAAATCCTTACAGCAAGGCTGCTTGGATGCACAGAGCTCACTGATCCAACATAAGTAGCCTCTGATCTGCTCACAGATACTCTCTTCTTGAGGCCAGTGGAGAAAAAGGATGTGGAGAGTCCGAATTGCCATGAGGGTGGCAGTCTTTCTCTCCTAACCTTTATTTTTCTCTAGGATCCACTCAGACACTCCCTATTCTGCCCAAGAGCTGTGGGCACTGCTGAGGTGGTATTCTGAGAGTGCTGGCCATACTTTGTGTGTCCAGGGTCCCAGTGGACACCAGCCTGTGAGCTTTGCTCACAGCTGCCCTCTCCTACAAGGGGCTTGTCTGTGGGAGGGGCCTGTCGCAGTGGTCCAGTCAACCAGAAGGGTTTGCCATGGCTTGAGTGTGCCAGCAGATAACCTAGTGATGTGCAGGGGCAGAGTTATAATCCCAATTCTCTTATTTTGTAAAAGAAAAACACTTTTGTTTACATTCCCTGACCTCTCCTTGGTAAATTCCTCTTCACTTCCTGCCTGTGTCATATGCTGTGTGCCAGCCCAGTGGAACAGAAATCTTGTTTTCCAGTCCTAAGGCAAGTTTTGCAGCAAAATGAAGAGATTGCCCAGCTTTAGTTTCAGCATAATGTGCTAGTAACAATTCTCTGAACTCTGCCATTCTGCTTGGTCAAAGAGCATTTCCTTTCCTGCCTCCTCCCTCCTTTCCTTCCTCCTTCCCTCCCTCCCTGCATCCCCACTAGCCTCTTATGAAATTAATAAACATAGGGTGCTTGTTGACTGGGTGGAGAAATTGCATTCAAATCACATAATGTCTGAGGCCTGGCAAGTCTTTGTGAATCTGTTCTGGTCTTTGCTAAATGGAGCAGGGTGCCCTCCAGTCTAGTAGCAAATATCTTAGCGGGGAAAGAAAAAGGCAAAGAAAACTCCACTTTGTATTGCTATTAATTAGAGAACCAGGTCAGTATGATTTACAGACCCTTGACCCTTCTCATTTTTTACTTTTAATTCTTTGGATAAGAGATTGTGGTCCTCATCACGGCATTAAAATAAAGTCTGTGGTTGGAACCACATTACATAATACTCACCAAAACCTGGCACTTCTATAGGTCATTATACTGTGATAAATATGTCTGGGCAGGAATTTTCTAGAGTCTTATGGGTATGCGCAGATCACCCAGCTCCCTTCTCAGGGAGAGATGAATGCATCTGAACACAGATGGGCTCCCAGGTCAAAAGATAGTAGCTGTAAGAGCTCCAGTTATGTATCTCTCTCAGCCATTGTGACAACTTGCAGCCTTCTGCTTCTCCCGTAGGAGATCTTGAGCTGTTTAATGTGTCTGGGGTCTCTCCCCAGGCCTTGCCCCCTGCATTTGTTGTGGAGGCAGTTCTGTGCTACTGTACTGGATCAGGTTTCTCTAAGACTTGTCTGTCAGGGCCCCATCCTCAGTAGGCCTGACAGGTTATGTCTAAGCAGATGCCTGGTTTGCTGCTTCTACCAAATCACACCGTTTCCCTTGGGCTGCTATCAGACTTCAGCAGCACATGGCTTCCTGTTTTTTATTTGTGTGTGTATGTGTGTGGCTCTTCTAAACACGGACAGGAATTTCCTTTCCTGAGTCTAGACATCAGCCACTCACTATTTCTGTAGCTTGCTAACAGACTGTCTGCTGCCCTGGGCCCTTTGATTTTTCCCATGAGAGCAGCAAATTCGCACTGGGCTGATAGAGGAGGCCTTGTGTGATACTCTGGGCATGCAGCCTGTTTTTTGCTGGTGGTGTTTTAACTGCACTAACAATCACTGTAAACCAAACCTGGCACCTAGTCGGGGTTGTTTCTCTGCCTCCTGCTTCCTTGCTACCCTGGTGTTGCCAGAACACTTCTGTCTCAGGGAGGAAGAGCGATGGGGTGATCCCAGCCCGAACTGGTGTGGCTGTGAGACACTCGGCCAGATCCACACTCTGGAAAACACATTGTGCAGGCAGCCATCTGGGAGCAGGCAAGTCAAGGTGAAGCTCTTCCCAGGCTGACATAGCTGTTGCCTTCCCACTGAGTGGAATCCCCTCAGTGGCACCCTGGGGCTTTCTGCACAGATTTTCAGCTGCGGCGACTCTGGGGCTGTGCTTAATGTAGCATGGTCCCAAATAAAGCTCTTGGGATGCTTTCTGGGTTTGCAGACTCACAGGGTGTGAGTTGCTTCAGATGAATCTCACAGATTTCAGTGGTCTTTTAGAGCAAATTAAGCCTGTCAGTACTTTCCTGGCACTTGCGGAGAGCAACAGACGGAGCTTGGGTACACCAAGCAGTCATTTTTTGGTAGCTTTTCTCAGTGGTTCTTCTTATATGAATTTACCAGGAAAAGAAATCTTTCTAGAAGAGTGACTACCAGAAGGATAAAAAAGGTGGTAGGGTTTGTCTCAGTGTGCATCAAGGGTGAGGAGCCAGCAACTTCACAGCAAAGATTGTAAAGCAGAGGAGAAAAGATTGGTAAGGTGACTGAGAGCAAACTCCCACAAGACAAATTATTTATCTCCTTCTCCTTCCCTTTCTAGCCTGTGGCTGTCTATCTGCATGAGTGTCTGCCTGCCTGTGTGTCATTCCTCCTCCCCTCAGAAACTTTTGAAGTGGTTGACTTATTTCAGCCAAAGTAGCTGAAGGATAAAGACCTCAGCATTGCTAAGGTCCTGGGATTATCTGGAAAGCAGACATCTGATTTGGAGCAAGAGACTCTGCCAGTGGTCCTCGTCTGGAGGAGAGGGTGCAGGACTAGCTGAATCCCTATGACATTTTGTGGGACTACCGTGGACCCACAGGCAAGCAGAATGGCGAGAACCAGACTTTGGTGCTCCCCTTTTTCACAGATATGCTTATTTGTGCGTTCACAGGAGCCTGCTATGAGTACAGGTTATATCACACTGCAGGGTGAAAGAAAAGTAAATGTCTAGATGTGAAAACAGTCACTGCTGATGTGCTATAGCTTTGGCACAGCCATGCCTGTGCCTCCCCTGTGAAACATGCCTGTGAAGGTCACATCCCAATGACTGTGGGAGCCTGTGGAGCCAGTCAATGTGGGCTTCTTGAGAAGTCTGTCTTTGGACTCCATTTTCCAGCTAGAGCATCTCAAGGAACATAAGGAATCAACAGAAATAAGGATATAAGGACATTGACAGGAAGCCCAGTGGTGAAAAAACATGCTTTTTAAGAGGAGGAACGAGAGATTAGGCAGACAAGGAATAAACACTGCAGACTGGGTGAGGAAGTAGTGTGTCCTGGGAAGCGGTGACAAGGTGCCACCAGGCAGGTGAGTGACCAAAGTGGCCTGAGGTGGCATTGGGGCCAGGACAGTGAGACAGGGCTGGGCTGTGTCCAAGAAGAAGAACTGCTCAGGAGCAAATGTGTCCCACCCTGCCCAGTTCTACTGCCTGCTGCACTGGTTTCTGTCCTCGTACCAAAGGCTGAGAACAAGTAGAGATGTCAGAGAGGAGTTATCAGAGAGAATTTGGTGTTAAATCCACTTCTGACAGCTGAGGATGTTAGCAGCTCCAGGTGGTGTGTTTATCTGAGTAGGAGACAGAGAGGCCTCCTGGGTCTCAGCCTGAAGTTTTGCATGGCATGAAGGATACTAAAGAGACCTCACTGTGCCTTGAACACAGCAGGACAGAAGAAAGCTGAAAAATCAGAAAAATCCAAATTGTTAATGTCCTAACCATGAAGGCAACATATGTCTGGAACAGATAACCAAGGATGTGGTAAATTCTCCAGAGCTTGGAATAAAAAAAAAAAGATACCCTGGAATTCCCACAAGGTACAAGGCTTGATTCAGAGATCAGAGAGTGAAATGCTGTGGTGCATGTTATGCAAGAGGCCAGACCAGATGATCAGTCTGGCTTGCTCTCGCCTTCAGAAATATGAACCATTGTTGTAGCAAGGATCTAGGAGAATTATCATGAGACAAGAAACAGAATAATTGAATAACCACAGTATTTTCAAGGGCACATATCAAAGACTGGACTATTTTTTTAAAACGGCAGCAGAGATTGGGGGAAGATCGTGGGGAGTAAGGAGGTTGCTTTGTTTTCCTATTTGGAAACTTTCCCACTGTATGACTTTGACCCCAGAGATAAAGTTGGTCTTCTGGAGGTTCATGAGCTCATTCACAGGCAACATTTATTGGAAGATTAGTGGAGTTTCAATGTGGACTTAGCCTAAAGTATTGCTGGCTTCCAAAATGCATTCATCAGTCTTCAGGGTGCAGTAAGGCATGGTCTTGCACAGAACAGATTTCCACAAATGGCTTATTAACAAAATCAGGATTAGGGCCAAACAGATGTCAGTATGACTGATTAGCTCAAAATAAACACAGTTGTGAGATAAGAAGTAGCTGTGTTTTTGCTTCATCTTGTGGTTGCGTACTCAATAGATGATGGGAAATGACATGTTAGGTATGAGGTAAAATGACTCATCCACTGCTACAACTCATAGAAGGCAAAGCAGAAGAATCCAGGAATTTTCAGTCCATGGGTATAAAATAAACAATGGCCCTGATCCAGGAAACTCTGCCATGGACATGAATCCCTCCAAGGTGTGCAGCCTCCCGTCCTCAAGATTGTGCAGGTGTGGGTTTTTATTTTGGCAGCTGAGTCTCCCTAAATGCTGAAATTACTATCATTTTCATCGTGCCACACGCAATAAGTTCTGATAGGCAAAAATATTAGAGAAGAAGTAACAGTTGTTCTCTCATGGGATCTTAAATACTAATTGATTTGGCCAAATGGGGAATACAAACACTTTTAATGGTTTCTCAGTGAGAGGAGAGATCTGTGTTACCTTGCTTGGTCCATGTCATCAGCATGTGAAGTACCAGATGTACAGACCAAATCTAGTGCTACAGAGAATTGTATTGAACATGAGCTGGCCACATTCATCCATGCACACTGAAAACTGTTGATCAAGTTCACTTGCTACACTGCTTTTCAGAGAACAAGCAAGTCAGACTTAAGACACGGAGATCTAAATGGCAGCAAAAAGAATTATTTTTTGGCACTCCCTTTTGTGCAAAACCTGATCGCTTGCTCAAACATGGAAGAAATTCCCCATTTTCTAATGTTCTTAATGAAAAACTGGGATTTGCATTACAAAGTACTCTGCTTTGATAACTGTATAGATCCATGCAAGCAATTTCTAGTCATTCAAACCATTGCATTTTATTACCATTTTCTAAGTGAAGTATTTTGATTTTTCTGTTTGATTTTCAGTGCTAACTTTTCACTTCAATAATTTAAGAAGTTAATTATCCAAACCATTTCTGAACAAACCATTGTAGTCAACCTAATAAAATCATTCCTCTTCTCAACATCCACTTTTCATTGTGAAAGTGAAGCAGCTAGGGAGAAGGAAGAACTGTTTCTGATCAGTTTGAAATTAAAGTATTCTTGATTAATACTTCTTACAATTTCTATTACCAGTAGGTGAAGACACCAACACAGCAAAAGCTCTACACCTGGGCTTCTTTGAAAACCTGATGCTGTTTTTTGTGGATTGCATTCTAAATAATTTAATTAGCCTTTCAAAATCCTGCTAGGATACTTTGCATCTTATTTTATTCATTTCTAGGCTGAAGATGACTCTACTTGTTTGCACTACAGGAACATTATGAGAATAACATTCTCTCTTGTGTCTAGTAGTGTCATTCCTCATGTTATCCAGGCAAAGACATGTGCAGTGATAATTCTCCTCCTGCCCTACCCTGATCTGTGCTCTGGCTCAGCTACTGACTAATCTTCAAAATCAAGGGAAAGGTTTTATGTATTTTTTGCCCCTCTCTGTCTCATTCTTAGCCCTTTTACCACAGTGCAGCCTCTGCTTTCCCTCTCTGCTTTTAGTCAATAGCAAGTGTTAAGATAAAAGTTCATTATTTAACATACTACCCACTTCTTGTTCTCCCTGGGACCTCTCAACATTTTCATATCATACAGATGCTACTGAGAAGCATTTAAATCTAATCTAGATTCCCAGAAATGCATGGGGTTATTTTTACATATTTACACTACTTTTTATAAAATAGTCTTTCCTACGAGTCTGATCTTTGAGTTGGGGAAGATCTGCTTTCTTAACAAGAATGTAAGCAGTCTTGAGGGGAAGGGAAGAGAGGATGAGAGGATTTAGTAGGATTAGGTTGTAATTATCTCATCCCCTCTTTAGATATCAAGCCAAAGTGTTCAATTTAAGCGACTTGTTGCTCTAAAGTCCTATCAAATCAAGAGGGATGAAAATAGAACATTCAACAGACAGTTCAGTTCTTACCTTGACTCAACACCATCATTGCAAAAAGTAGTAGCTTGGAATACACCTCCTTAGCCAGGTCTCCAGCTGATGCAAATGGTGGGTATGTCTCTCAAGGCTGGTGGAATTGTATCAGCTTTTGCAACCCAGGCTCTGTCCTTGCAAACTTTGCTGAGGATAAGATTGGTCCTCCTCATTTTTACTCTTCTCAGTCAGAGTGTTTTTGCTCCACCGATGCAATTTTCCTTCTCATATATGGTATTCCACACTATAATGTTCCAAATTCCCAAGTGTCCCTGAACCTGACAAAAGTCTCTGTTGACTGCTCTCCTTCGTGTGCCATGACCAGATTTCACACACCTGCTGGAAAGGGCTGAGGCAAACTCGGGACAGCAGAGTCTTGTTTAGCCATGAAGGTGGGGGGTTCTTTGGGTGCAGTTAGGGCTAAGACTCAGTCTTGAGGTTCTCCTTCACAGCGTCCTGTCAGAGAGAAGATAAAAGTCACTATGTGCAGGGCAGAAAAAAAATGAAAGGCCTCTGAAAAGAATTTGTCACAACTTTGCAACCAGCAGTGGTAATGGTTTTTGGTCAGGGATTATCTCCATAGTTCTGTGAGTGAAGGCCAATTTTCCTTTCAAGGCACTGTATATTTAGTTATTTAATCAGGCTAAATTATTCCTTCGCTCCTCACCCACAGTTAGATCACAGCACAAAATTAAGCCCAGCCTTTCATTCCACCTCTTCTTGCCTCTCTGTTTGACCTAGACTTTGGGGAGCCATTAAGTTGTCTGAGATATTGATTTAATAAGGGCAGGAGAATTAAAAAGGACAAAGAGACACCTGACTAATTGGCATTTCCAAGAGTTTTTTGCAATCAGCCAATGGGGATTTTATAAGGTATCAAGTATTTGCTTTCACATAAATTTCTTCCACATTCTTTCTCTTATGTTTGCTTGGTAAACATTCTGGAATAAAGTTCACATCTTCTTTATACTTGGGAGGTAATTGAGTTGGCTCTTTGTTATGAGAGCATGTACTCGTTTAATTGCCCATATGTGTCTGTGAACACACTATCCCTGCTTCTTTCCTAAATTTGATTTGGAATGAATCCCACAAAAGGCTGTTTTCCAGCATTAATGGATAAAAGGTCTTTACCAAGGGGAAAAGTATTCAAACACTAAATTTAACAAACTTACGTTTAAAAGTTGTTTCTTTGCAGGAATTCTCTTTGAAAGTATGCAGTTCTGAGAATAATTCTTTTCTCCCCACTGCCATTCAAGTATATTCTATTGATTTTGTGATTTGAAACCAATCAATTTTTATTTTGGAAATATGGCATAATAAGATAACAATTGAGTGACATATCAGTAACACATTTATACTGTTGTCAGAGTTACTTGTTACGTCCTGCCCTGCCGTGCTGAGCAGTAATGCAAAACTTCAGGAAGATAAGATCCTTACAGGAGACGAAAACAAACACTGTGGTAATCTTTGTCCCATTTCTGGACTTCAGGTGCTGATCTTAAGGCAGTGATGCAAGCAAGTATTCATCTTCAGCATGTTTCTCTCAGGAATATCAGAGCAAAGTGCTAGGAGGGAGGTGGTATGAAGGCCTGCAGATCTGTCCCTCAGGCTGAGTAGTCACATTACTCAAACCATGTTAAGCAGTATAGATAAGGTAAACGATACTTTGCAATGCAGTGCGTCAGTTTGATAGATGACTGTCCTGTGGGCTTTTTATCATTTTCCATTAATTTGGATTTTATTGTATGCCAAGACTTAGCAACTTATGGTTATGAGCTGACAACCTGATCTTTTTATTCAATTTCTACTTAGCATTTGTTTAACACTAAGTCAGATAAAATTGCCGAGAACTGAGTTCTGCTTGAAAAAGGATGTCTAGATTAGGGTCAGCTGATTTCTTTGTCATCCCCTGGCTGTTAAAAAATGCACTGTTTTCTGTAGAATTCAGTGTCATTCAATCAAAGACCAGTCTCTTCAAGAGCAGCATATTAGCACGTTTTTTATGTCTCAGGGCATGAATAAACTGGTTCCTAGTTGGAATTAATTAATTAAAGAATCGGAAAGTGGTATTTTCTGAAGAAGATGAGGACCATCTTTTACAGCAGTCTGCTCTAACAAGACCTGGGGTTACAACTGTAGGTTAGGCTATAAGGAGAAAAATGTTTATTTAGGTCTCCCTTTCAAGGTGTTGGGATTTATGTGCTAGACTAGATTCATGCCTTCTTTGAATCCTGGCTTACATCTGAGTTCTGTATCCACGGTCATAAAATGGCTACTGCTGAGGTATGAGTAAGAAAGCAGTGACATAGGTTTCTTTTTTCAAGGTTTATTCAGGTGGAGCCTATCAAAATTTTGCTTCATAACCTTCTCTTTTGACAAAGAATTGGAGTTTCTGCAATATTTCAGCACCTCTGAAGTGTCTACTGTATATGGAAGTGTTTTTAATTTTTTTTTTTTGCTCAGAATTAAACTGAAAACTGACATTTTAAGTCAAAGATTATATCACAAAGTGTTCAGGTGCTCTGAGTCATATCACAGAACAGGTTTCTTCTCCCCAGATAATTTTCTATGAGAACATTTCTGGTTTAATTTGCTGATAAATTTTTGATACGCGTAATGAAGAGCAATATCAGCCAACTGACCTGTACATGGACCTGGCACAATTTGGGAAATCAGTTTGGGAACCACTGCCTTGCCTAGACAGAGAGGAAAAAAAATAGAATTGTGATTTAATGCCTGACCTGAGCAGCCCTGGGATGGCATAACCTTAGGACAGCAGGAGATGCAATAGAGCCCTCCAGAACTCATCTCAAGGCTGCAGGGCCTTTTCTTTCTCCTGGACTCATTTTCCTAAGCTTGATAAAGCTGTTAATACTCATCTTGTGTCAACCAGCCATGGTTCTATTTCATCAGAGGAGGCATCCAAACAAGATTTGTTCTTCCCATCTACAGTGACTGCAGAAGGGCCAAGACAATCCAAACTAACAGTGTCAGCTTAATTACAGAGACTATCAGACCATCAGGTTCCTGAAACCCAACAATTTTCATCCAGAGAGTTCTGAAGATGGGCCAGATGCTTAGCGAGGGAAAATCCACAGTGCATCACTGATTTTGACAGATCAGTGTCAATTTACACCAGCGAAGAATCTCAATCTTGTTCAGTGCTATCAGTACCGACATGGAGATATAGCAAGCATTGACAATTCAGAACACAAGGCAAAACAGAGGGTCTGCTTATCTGCTACGCAGTGCACACCTTGTAATTTATGCAGTGCAAAGCCCAGTAACAGAGCTGGGGAGCCAAGGACTTCCTGATAACCGCACCTCCTGGAATTGTGCAGTGCTGCAGATAATAAATCTCAGTGATGGCACAAAGCTAAGCCGGGAAAAAATTAAATCAGCCACTTGGGCAGCTGAACAGCCGTCTCAGCTGTGCTGATTCACCCAGAATGATGCACTCCACGGGGTTTTCACCGCCTAAACAGATGTTCCTCTAGTACAGGATGCTTTCCATTTTTGTATTGTTCATGCTGGATTTGTGTGTTGCAGATCAGACCTTCAGCTGCTGGAACCAGACCTGTCTAGTCAAAGGCTGTCAGGACAAGGCTGACGCTCCCAGACCCCGTCTCCTGCTTCCGTCTGCAGCGCGGGCTCCCCAGCTGCTGGGGCTCTGCGCGGCGGCCCCAGGCTGGAGCAGGGCCACGGCGCTGTGCTGCACGTGGCACTGTGTCTCCAGACAAGCTTTGCTGGGAGGCGTGTTCCAGGTGTCAGGAACATTTCCCCAGCTGCTGATACCCATCGCTGGTGACGGAGGGCTTGCACAGCTGATTCCCTGTGGCCTTGGTGCCCTGCAAGTCAGCGTAGCACTGGGGGTGGGACAGCGAGAAATACCCTTTGCAATACATCCATACAGATATTGCTGTCTAAGCATCTGCTAGTTTTATTATTTTGGCTCTCCAACATCCAAGTTGATCACGCCCAGACAGTCTTTTGCCCAGCTTAGCTCTTCAAAGAAGACATAGGGGTTTTTTTGGTTTGGTGGTTTTTTTTGGTTTGTTCCCCCCCACAAGTGGGCAAGTGGGGCATGCTGAAACAGAAGGGAATGAAAAGGGAGGGCAACAAAATTGCTGGGCAGGTGATATTGCTATGGCTCATTGAATTTATCCTACATAATCTTCAACTTTCTCTTCATTCCATCTCATGAGAATGATTTTGTATTTCAAAATTTCTTAGAACAGCCTGATATTTTCCCTTCACAGATACTATGTTGGATCTTTACTGAGAGGTGGATGGAGTAGAAGAGGATCATGCAGTTTAAATTTTAATGCGGGTGTGAGACTACAATGCCAAGTATGCTGAAATACTAATTCCTGTGTGAGATTACCACTGCAATACAATAAATAGCATTAGTCTTTACACAGTAGCAATTCCAGATTTCTGTCCATTTAGGAGCAATGCCTTTTAAGTCAATGGTATAGCTGTCTCTTCTTGCTTTGGACTGTGCTGCTGAATATTAGAGAGGTCTAGTTTGGTAGACTAGAGAGAGTTAGGTCTGTTGGGTCCACCTTAGCCCTGTGCAGAGCATGTGGGCAAATATAACCTTCTGTTAGTAGAAAGTGCCAGGCACAAATTCTGAACAAAATGTGAAAGGGCTGTTCTTAAACTTAGCAAAACATTCTGGAAGGCATTTATATGTGTGAAACCAAGTGAAGATCTATATGCTTAATTTTGGAAGTCAGCTGAAATGCAAGCTAAGACTCACCCCTGAGTTTCAGTGTCATGAGAAGAAGGATATGCCACCTATATCATATAGAAGAAAGGCAGAAGTCTATATTGAAGTGACACTATTAATAGCCGGTGTTTAGTAGTGGCTATCAAAAATGAGAGATACTGGGATTTTCCCTAGTCTAGATGTGGGGGCTAGGAGGACTGAAGAGAGAAATGAATAGTGCTGTTGCCTCTTAGAGCACCGTGATCACTGACAGATGCTGCCTCAGCTGGTTGCCACTGTAGCACTAAATGCAAGCTGTCCTGTCCAGGGGACTGATGGGCAAGCATGGCATTTGTTGTGAAACCAAGGATTTTGCTAATGAGATCAAGGCATGAAGTTACTGTAAGACGAGGATTAGACCATTGACACCTTTGCTTCTGCTTTGACTATTAACCCATAGGGAGGGGAACTGTGGGGGAAATTTCTTGCACACAATATCAGTGGAAAGTCTCTTTCCCCCCCTACTGCATTAGATACCTTTCTGGCATCAATGAATCCTGAAACTCAAAGGAAGACTTGACCACAGCTGCAAGGACACATCTGCTCTATACTGGAAGCCAAGGAAAGCCATTAATCATTCAAGATTTGCTGAAGTGTTTGTGAACTGAGTACTCCTGAACCAGAACAGAATTTCTAGAGAAACCTGAGCTCAGGTAAGTTTTCTTTTGTTGCCTTCCTTATGGAAGTTTTTTTGCACTAACATCCAATTTATGTAAGTTCTTGCTGCTCAGCCTTTCTTTTCTCCTTTTCTCCTTTTCTTTTCTCCTACAGAAAATAAAACCTCCTCCTACTGTGCAGTGATAGCATTAAGAGTAGCACTTGATGGTACCTACAAGACTGATGAAATGAACAGTAAATAACAGTATCTATGAGTTTCCTGGAATCTCATCTCCCTTATTGATGTGACTGTTTGCCATGTAAAATGTTCAGAAGGGATACTGGTCTTTATAAAAGACAGCCTTTTTCTGTGTGAGTTCTTGTAGTTTCCTTTTGGTTTAAAGAAAAACATAGAACTTCTTTATTAGTTGGAGCAGAAAGTCAAAATCATCGTAGTCCACTCAAGTGAATATTCTGGAGAACTAAAGTTTCCATGTTATTATAAGAAGATAAGCAATGTCTTTCTGCAGTGTGCAGCAGGACTCTTATTTAACTTACAATAATAGAACTAAACCCCCTTAAAAGTTATTTTTAGCAGTGGATATTTAACAAGGTTCTTCTTACATAATTATATATCTAAGCTGTGCTACACTGACAGATGCTGACACGTAAGAAATTATATAGTAAAGCCAGTGACCATCTTCCATTAGAAAGGAAAAATGAGGCAATTATTACCACACATTCAGAGATTTTTAAACCCAGGATAGGTTATGGTCGTCCTCTAGTCCGACCTCCTGTGTGACACATCTACAAATTTTATTGCAGCACCTCATGAATTTTCCTGTCCATAATAAAGGACAGCTAAAAGCTAAAAGTCTTTCCATAACTACTGTGAGATAGACAATTCAGTTCATTGTATTCAATCCTTATGTCCTTCACAGTTTAGAGAAAATATATGCCCCAAACTTGAATTTTGTCCAGCTTTGGCTTCTACCTAGTGGATTTTATTATGCCTTTTACACTAGATATGACACCTACACTTAAAAATTTCTTTCTCATAGTTGTAATAGTTACTCTACCATCTGGGTGCCTGTGAGCTGTGATCATATTACTTCTTAAACTTCTCTGGGATAAATCAGATTAAACTTCTTTAGTCTCAGTCTGATTTCCAGACCACAGATCATTCTTGTAGCTCTTTTCTGAATCCTTTCCAAATTTTGAATGTGTTTTGTAAAGTTTGGATGCCAGAACTGCATGTGGTATTTCAGCAATATTCTCACTAGAGCTATTCACTGACTCTTTCAAACTCCCCTGCTTATTTATCTAAGGATCAGAATTGCTCTGGAGGGTCATGTTTAGCTGATTATCTAATGTGACCATGAAGTTTTTGCAAAGTTAATTATATCTGAATCACTGGTTATAGCTTAAAGTGTGACATAAAGGTTTTGTTGCAAGATGTATGACTCACATTTGGTTCTGAAAATGCAAGTAATAGAAATGACAAGGAATTAATCCTTATAACAAAGTTTTTCCACCACCACTTTTATCATCCTACATCCCTTTGGTGTTGTCTCAAGCTTCTACCACAGTTGTTTTGTTTTTGTCTACACTGTTGATATGTGACAGAAGTAGCTGACACGAAAAATAGAACCCCCTCTAGACTCCAGATGGAACACCTTGCTGAATGAGAGTGATTCTGCTTAAAATACTTCTAGAAATACAGCTTTTAATTAGACAGCTTTTAAGCCATTTAACGCTAATGGATTGTTATGTGGGAGTGAGTTAAACACCTTGTAAGATCTAAATATTTTTCCTTTTTGCATCTACTCCTGTCAGCCAAGCTGGCAATCTTCACCAAGACTGTAATCAAGTCCTGGAGGTTTACAAATGTTGTTATTAATGACTGCTGTTTAACATCATCCCTAATTGCCAGTGGAACAGTAACTAT
Source organism: Dryoscopus gambensis (assembly GCA_013389985.1). Lineage (NCBI taxonomy): Eukaryota > Metazoa > Chordata > Aves > Passeriformes > Malaconotidae > Dryoscopus > Dryoscopus gambensis. Next base: position 25,927 of record WEIT01033032.1, on the reverse strand, counting down.
CAAGTGAGACTCTGAATATATCATCCTGCTTCCTTCTGAATCTAAACCAGAAACATTTGTCAAGTACTTCTCCATTTCCCACATTATGATTGATAATTTTGCTATTCTTTACTAGTATTGGATCCATCCCATACAACCCAAGACCAACTTTTCCACCTGAAAATGATGCTTCTCTGGAACTTGTTGAGAGAATGTATGTGTTTCAACTGTAACACTGGCAGAAAACCTCCCTAGTTTGGTAGGGGAATTACAGGAAAGGAGAAAATGAGTCCTACTCTGGAGATGCCTGATGTCAACTTCTCAGCTTTCTCCAGTTCTGGTGGGAGACTGTCTGTGTGGGGGCCTCCATGGTGGGGTGAGGGGAACAGACATGCTTGTACATCAGTTCACATGATGATTCCAGCACACTGGCTGGATATGTGCCTTCTGAAGGGTTTCCTTTCAGAGTAAAGGCCCCAGAAGAGGCAGCTCCCCGAGAACTGGCTGAGTGCTTCAGCCTCCCTCCCACGCCTGCGTCACGTGTGAGAGCTGATTGATCTGCCAGTGGTTAGGAGGTTTCCCTGGGAAGTGTATCCCCAGGTTTGAGTCCTTGCTCTGATTTGGAGTGGTTCCCAGGCCGCCAAGTAGCACTGGCCATTTCTCTTTCTTCTAATGAATACTTAATTGAAATCAGCTTCAAATCAGACGGAGCAAGAACTTGAATCTGCAGCTCCCTTTTATCTCCCGGGAGCTTCCTAACCACTGGACTGCATACTCTCATTCTCTGTAGCTTGGTTCATATGTAATTATTTACATGAAGTGGAGAGGTTCCAAGAAGATGGGGGCAGAAGTGAGAGGGAGAGAGAGTTAACTAAAGCAGTGTGGGGAGCAGGGAGAAAACCTGGCCATCCCTGGCCTTCTGGTGGAGAAGTCCAAGTTGCCGTCCCTCTCCTGTCTGGCAGTGCTTGGCAGCTGGGAGCCAGGTTTTCCCCTCCGGAGGGGAATCACCAAGGCACTGGCCTATTGGTTGCTTGGCCTCCATTCTCTTTCCTTTCTGGGCCCTACATGTGAAAGTTTTGGAAATACAGTGGTTTTGTTCTGATATGTAGTGAAAACGGATTTTAAAAACTTGAAATAAAAACCCTCTCTCTTATTTCTCCTTCTGAATTGTGAAACAAAAATTCTTGTTTCGTGGCCAGCCCTGAGTACCAAATCTGAGAGGCAGAACTTGCAGCAGAAAGACGGATGAAGTCAAACCTGACAAAACCTGATCGCGCATTCCTTTCCCGTTTGTCAGCAGGCTCTTCTCCCTAATAGATAAAGACTTTTTGGACTATGCTCATGCTGAGGTTGAGGTATATTCTTTCATTCATCCCCTTAAGTGGTGCTGTGGAAACATGGCTCCTATTATTTCAGGATAATAATAGTCCACTTCCACACCTCCATGTTCCCAGCCTTGTGCCTGGTCTCTTGATGAAGGATAGAGCAGAATATGTCACAGAGGGTTGTTTAACGAAACACAAATCAAACCTGGCCCTTCTGTATCTTCATTATGCACCAACCACCTGGTTCAGACATGGGGAAACCTGCACTTTCTATTTGGAAGTGCTACTTTTAGGAATCCCTCTGTAGGTTGTGGAGGACAATGCTGCAGGAAGAGACACAAGATGTGGAAGAGAAACAGCTTGAGGGCACCATATTCTTCCCATGGATGGATGTTGGCAGGCCAGGCCTGTGGTGCATATTCACAGCTTTGCTGCACTGAGGCAGGTCAGCTCAGCCCAAAGGTGAGGCACCAGCCTCAAAGCCACTGGCTGGGATGTTGAGTAAGCACCCACGGTGCAGCACTTTTCACATCACAATTGCAGCTCTTAATGTAGTGAAGTTGGATTAGCACAGTGAAGAAAGAGTCTATTGCCAGAAACTTGAAATGGGATATTTGAGGGTCTGTCAAAGCAACACAAACCATCCTATGCAGTGGCTTCACTGACTTTTGGGACTTTTCATTGTAGGTTACAACTTTCAGTTTCATACTGCATTAACCATTAAGGCTGCAACCCTATTCCTGCCCTCTGTATTTTGAAGAATACCAAACGTATTCAAAGGTATTTAGAGTGCTGACAGTGCTGTTCTACCTTGCCTATAGCAGAGACTGAAATGCTGTGCTGGAAAATTTATCATACAGAGGTGCCCACCAGCAAATTTCTGCAATAGGATCTGCATCAGTTCTTTCATTTTAATTTTTCCCCCTGCTTTATTCATTCTCCAGAGTCTCTACTCTGTTCCCAAATGCATTCTTCTTGCTCATCCTTGTTCTACTAAATTGACTTGTACTAGTCTATTTAACTGAATTTTCAGTACCACACATACCTTTTGAACACTTCTTTTTAAATATGTCAAAAGATATTTTTCTTGCAGAAATACTTATTTTATTTTACATGGTGGGTAAGGGCATAGAAATAAAATTGCTGAGTCAAATTTGACAAGATGAGTTAAATGGACAGTTTTGAGTCTTCAGTGAAGAAGCTGCATTAGAAAGGAAAAGCTGTAACATCATACTTCTTAACTGCAGGGCCATTTTCTGGAAGAACTAGATGGAGTTTTCAGTTTGCACTAGGTAAAGATGGTTACAGTGAACTCACTGTAACTCAGGATCATGGAGTAGGGAGGTCGCCATGGATGACCTAGACTGCTAATCTTGAGGGACTCTTTTTCCTTCACAGTTATTGCAGCAATGCCATAAATCTGGCATTGCTTTTGATTAAATGCTGGCATAATGCTCTGGGCACAGTAGGTGGTGTGCATGATCCTTGGTGACAGGGGTGATGTTACTGTAAAAACCATCTTGTCTGGGCCTATCTCACATCCCTAAACATTCAGGACTGGTAGCAGGTTTTGCTTGGAGACAGTTATTTTAGCAGCAACATAGAAGGGTTGACTTGTGAAAGCTGTCCTTATTCCAAATGTCTCCATGCCCCTTCAGTATAGTGAGTGAGTTATGTTGCATCCACTGTAGAATGACTGGAAATCAACCCAAACAAACAACTCAAACCTGGAGGTTGATGATTTGGTTCCAGGCATTGTTTTATTATAGAGGAAGAAGCAAATGAAAATTTCACTTTTGTGCTTGAAGGCATCCTGTAGCCTGGGTAGTAGAAGCATTCAGTGCATAAATCAAAGCTTAGCTCAAGAAGCAGGTTGGCTTTGCTATTGAATTTTAATGTTTATAAATGCTTTTTGCAGCTTAAATTATGTCATCTTTAATATTTATGGAACTGTGGAAGTGCTGAGTCAAAAGCATTCACATTAATAAGGAAGTGGGCTGATGCCAGTGTTGACCAGTGTTATTAAGCTAAGAAGTTCTTTAGCATGACTGAGCTAGGGAAGATATAACCAAATTTATCTCTTGTTTTGAGATAATTGAGATAATTTGATTCATGGCTTCTGATTCATGTCTTTGTCTTGGACTGAAACTACCAACTTTCTTATCAACCAGCTAAAAAAAATTGATTTTTTTAGAAAGATTTGACCATATTTTCAAGAAGGGCCACTCATTTATCAGGAACGTATCTTAGTAGCAGCCAGTGCCTTACTGATATGTTACTGGTTTGCATCTCGCTGGACACACCACCTCTGACTGGTGAGAGTTTAAATAGTGAGATTTATTTCTCCAAGGCCCTGCACAGATTAGTGCAGCACTACAGCTGCTCTCTTGTACCAGCGGGTACCTGGTAGAGATTGAGCGGTCACAACTCTGCCTTTTTTCCATACGGTGCTGCTGGGAAGATTTGGGATCCTGGGCAAGTACAACAGTTCCTTTGCTTTGCTTGTCCCCAGGGAGTACACTAAGAGAAAGATGTCTCCCATGTATCTTTGTAGTTTCCTCATCAGAAAAACCTAAGAATATGAAAAGAAGTGGTTTCACCAGTGTAGCTTTATGTAAAATAAAAATTTTAAGCATACAAAGTGACTGTTTTTCATTGTTGGTGGTGATTAATACAGGTTTTTTTCCTTGGCATGGGAGATGTCTATTCATTTATTAGGGTTGCTATAAAGCAGCTGCAGTTTCTGGGTGACAGGCAACTTACCCTTTTGGATGCACTTCCATCATTGCCCACATGTGTTTTTCAGCAATCACAAAGCTTTGTGGCAGGATGCAGTAGAAGGTATTATTATTGCAATTTTGTAACGCAGCCATGGTCACACATGACTGGGGCAGATGGAAGCTCTCTGAGGTTTTTCTATTTGTGTTTTCAAGGTGGTATACTCCCTAACCTAACATACTCTGCATGTCTCAGCTAGAAAGACCCAAATGAGAAATTAGGAATATCAGTTTCACCTACCAAAGCTGACTGAATAACCATTTAAAGCAAATCTTATTGGTCACCCCATGGACACGTCTAGAAAACCACTTTCACAAGAAGACCCTGAAAGGTTCACTTAAACGTCAGGGGTTTGTGTTTGTTTTCTTTTTCCCCGGCGGTACATACCATTTGGCTGAAGAGGCTTGAAAACACTGTGGGTTTGGGCCTTCTTTATGCTTAATCCATCCTCGAGTCCCTCCACCCTGCCAGGAAGTTCCTGGGCAAATAGACTGTGTCGGATGAGCAGGGAAAGGGCATAAACTTCATTGTTATGACTTTTAAGCAGAGATTTGTTTGGAAAGGGAGGAAGCCCAGTGTTCTGGGGAGAACAAAAGAGAGGTTTTGGTGAAGTGGTATTTGCCACAATTACAGGGGAAGATTTTTGGGGTTGGATTCAGCTGTTGTGTGGATGGGTGCAAATAGAGGCTAGCTGCTGATTACTGCAGTTGTGCCAGATGTGCATCAGCCTATAAGAGTGAGAAGTTTCACTTACAGCCTTTTTTATTCCTGCTCATGGCATGCTGCTTTTTCTCTTCTTTCAGCTTTCTCTTGCTAATGTTTGTGATGAACAATCATCTGCTCCTTGTAATTGTTAGGGCATTACAAGCCATGGATGCCATCGTTGCAGTAAATCACTTCCTTCTCATGGCTCTTATGTCCTTGCTTTATAAGAGCAGAATAAGCTCTTTTTGGCATCTGAGAGTAGGATAACATCAAGTATCTGCATCTGTCCAACTGAGCATCTGCAGGGTCTCTTGTGCAGATGCATTTAACCTGGTCTGGCACCAGGAACATTATCTCTGTCCCTAGAATGGCCTGGGATGTAATTGGATGTCAAATCCCCATACATTACACAGACTCAAGCAGACTACTGCAGTTTGCCACAAGCATGGATTGTCTACTCACTTTAAAAAGAAAAGCTAGGATTTTGCTTTGTGAAACTCATCACACCCCTTACAATGCAAATCATACAACAGAAACATAGAATGGGCTGGGTTGGAAGTGACCTTAAAGATGATGTAGTTCCAAATCCCCTGCCATGGACAGGGACATCTTCCACTAGATCAGGTAGCTCAAAACCCCATTCAACCAGGCCTTGAACACTTCCAGGGATGCGGCATTCATCACTTCCCTGGACAGCCTGCTCCAGTGCTTGACAACCCTTTTGATGAAGAAATTTTTCCTAATACCCAAACTAAGTCTCCCCTGGTGTGACTTGAGGCCATTTTCTCATGTCCTATTTCCAGTTACTTGGCAGAAGAGACTGAACTCCACCTCACTAAAACCCCCTTTCAGGTCCTTGTAGAGGAGCCATGCTGTGAACTCTGTGCTGAAAACCAAACAACCCAGTACACAAATGCATCAGGAGAGCATCTGTAGGACATCTGCTCTGCTCCTGCCAGTTCTCCCAGAGCCCATCAGCTCCCTGGCCCTTCAAAGCATGGGCAAAAGCTCTAGAACAGAATTTGCAGTGACACAGGGATTCACCCAGGCCCTTGTAAGCCCATTTTATTGAGCTGCTCAATAGAGATTCAAAACATTAAACTGTTTTCTAAAGACTCTTTAGGAGCAGCTATGGGCTGCTCGTGTGGTCCACAGATCACGGCACAAAAGCTGTGTTGCTAAGATAATATTTCAGCTCCCCAAAATACAAGTGACAGGGATACATCAACCTTTTGAGGGCTGGTCAAGACTTGAAGACCATTCAAGTGATATTAAATTACACTAAGGCTTTGCTTTGGTTCTCAGCAAGGCTCATCTCACTCCCCTGATTTGTGGAAGGGTTGCATGAGTAAGGAAATGAGGCTGATATAAATGGAAGATCTGTCCCTGGGTCCCAGTCAGTGTTAACTATATTGCCCACACTTGGGTTTCTCCCTTCCAGTTCATCCATCTTGAGTGCCACCTTAGGCCAGGCAGTGAGGTGTCCCTCTCCTTCATTACAGGACACCTCTGGGGCTCACTCTCTGAATCCTGGGAGAGCTGAATTACACTATTGATTCCCTGTAGAGCATGGGAGAGTGTTTCTACTGGTGCTAGGAAGACGAGACAGGACTGCTAGCACTGGAATGGCATTTGCGTGTGTGCACCTTCTAACAACGGTATATTGTAAGGTGATGAGTGGGCCTTAAGTGAGCAGGACCCTGGACCAGTCATCCATAGCTAAAACACAACTGATTATAACTTACAGGATGCAGTTTAGAGGTAGCACTTAATTTAATGGCATGTGCTAATTGTTAGTCATGTTGACTTTACAATGCAGGCAACATTTCATTGATGCTCTAAAAAAGAGGGCAAATAAAAGGCAAGCATAAAGCCCAATGTAGCAAGACTAATTCTGCAGAATGGTTGCTTGCTTTTTCATTTCACCAGTGGAAGTCTCTAAAATAAACAGAACAACCAATTTAAAGCAGATGCATGGAACAACAATCAGGTTTCGTCTCTGGTTTTAATCTTTTTAAACCACAGTGTTTGGTTCTCAGAGCTCAAAGGAACTGGAGACTGAATCAGAGGTTTGCTATAAGTTAGCAGCTTGGAGGAAGCAGATTTGTGGCTGTATAACAGGGAGAGATGAAACATCCCTGTTTAAATAACTAAATTATAATAAAATATGCAAGTAATGGAATCTGGAGACAAATGAACATCCAGAGCTCCTGCCTGTGAACTTGTTATCAGCTACAGTTTGGGAACAATAGAGCTAAGCAGTAAATGGCCAGTTCAAGCACTGCTTCTTAAATGATGAAACAGTAAACTCACAATTTTTATTGGTAGTTGCTATCCTGTGTGCCACAAAAAATGAAGTGTGGAGTAAATCAATGTTGTGTGAAAACAGGGCTTTATTACTGAGGAGTAGTATGATCACATTTTTACTTCTCTTGGTGACTTTTGGGAAGGAGTACATAACGAAGCAGCAAATACAAACAAAAGCCCTCTGGAAAGCCACATGGGTCTGATTTCCCATTTTCCTGCCCACTGTGTCATCGTTTACCTCAGAGGCTTTGCATAACTGTGTGTGACTACCCACAGCTTCTGATCTCGTGAGACTGAAGTCATTCTCTAAACAGCAGTCAGCTTTTAAGGACTTGCTGGAGGGGGAGATGATGCTGGGCAGGACAGCTAAGCTAAGACAAAGAAATATTTTTCAGACAGGGGAGCGAATGCTGGAAATTCTCTGGGGACCAGTCTTGTGACACAGTTATACCATTGCAGACAAGTTTTCGAAGCTGTGGGTGGGATGGGTGCCTCTTCCCAGCCTGGCTCAAACAAGCTGTGCAGGGGTGCTTACTTACCTGTGTGTATTTGCACAGAGTTACCAGGACACTTGCTGAGAGCATAAAAACCCCAAAATGGTGCTGGAGGGAAGTTTCACAAACTTACTGGAACCTCAATAGGGTTATCTGTTTTGGTTTGTTTTTCTTCCATGCAGTTTGAAGGGATAATTTAGAAATTTTCTCACTGGCAAGTGTGAGCTCCAAAATCTTTAGCACCAAATCACCCTTGGTCACAGGGTGTATTGCAGAAGGGCTGTGACATCCCATTGCTTGGTGTGAGGGTGACCAACCACCTGAGCTGAGGAGTGCACCATGGGCAGAGAGGAGACAGAGGTCAGGCTGTGCCCACAGGTGTTTCCCTCAGCAGCGGCGTCTGTATGGATTTGGAAAGGCAGGTTACTTTCCCTCTCTTTGTCATGTTTTGTGTTGCTGATGCAGAGTCTCCCAGAGACAGGGAGAGATATGAACGAGAGAGGTGATGTTGTGGCTGCAGCAGGCAGGGAGGGATGCAGGGCAGGGGAATGTCCTTAATTCAATAAGGACTGGAGTGCTTTGCATTAAGGTAGGGTCTAATCCACTACTTAGCAAACATGTCTCTCATTCTGCAGTCTTCCTCGTGTTTCTGTGTCTTTGCCTTTTTTCCCCATTGTGAGTTACTTATCTTTAAGTGATTTCTCTTTAAGGGTCCCTGTAAGTAGGCATTATGTAGCAGTAGAATCTGCAGGCATCTATGATGTGGTGCCTAATGAACCCCCACTAGTGCTCAGTAAAGACATTTACCTTGTCGTGTTCATTGCAGGCTCATATCCTGATCCAAAAGATGCTACTGATCTTTTTTTCTCCCTGGATTTACAATTCCAGACTGTGAGATCAACGGACAGCCTGATATTTGCTATAATTTCCAAATGTGGAGAGAGTACCTTTCTCCCCTTTTGCTACTCACATATGTGTAATTAATTTGTGTTCCCAGCTTCTCACGCTGATCTCCAGCCTTTTTTTAAAACAGCCATCCTCATCCCCCTTCTCTACTCCTTCTGTGTAGTTTCAGCATGCTTTGGTCTATTTCATTGTAAAAACACTCAAAAACAGAACCAGAAATTATGAAACCACTTAAGCCTTCAGATAAAAAAAAAAATCCAGAACTGTTTATATTCACAAATGGTACCTATTTAAACAGTTTTTGCAACTATTGCTTCCTCTGGTAGCAAGTTTAATTTTTAAAAAATGAATTTAATTCCAAAAGGATAAATAGGACAGCAGATATTTACAGAAGAATTGGATTGTTGTTATGAAAAGAGAATTTCCTCCACAGCCTTCCAAATGGGATCTAAACAACATCTTACAAAAGACTAAAACACAATCTATCAGTACAGCACAGAAAAAATATAACCCCAAGCATTCTTGTAATAACAAAACATTACTGATAAAGAGAGTAAAGACTGCGGGGCCATTTTTCTACCCTCTGTTTCTGCTCTATCCTATTAAGCTCTTTCTGCAGCACAGTGAGAGTCAGTGTTATAAAATGGGCAACTAAATTCTGTATAATATCCATTTAAATGCATTAATTAAGAAAATAGGTGTGTTTTGCTGGTTGAAAAGAATCTTAGTCCCTAAGTAGCATAGAAGAATGGTGAAACTGTGGGATGATGAGCAAGTTGTCCAGCCCAGAGCTTGCATGCTACACCCCTGTCCCTGTAGGCTCCCTTTGAAACAGCAGAAAATACCCCAGCACATGGCAGGAGGCAAGAAGCCATGTGGATGTTTACATATTTTGATGGACATGATGACAGCATTGGCAAATGATAGGAGCTTTACCGTGAGTCCTGCTGAGAAATACCAATAGTGAAGGAATACAGTATTCAGATGCTATGTGAATTCATTTCTCATCTTCTTTAGAAACAATTAATGCAACTGAGGACAAGCCTGTCTTGCTGGTTAGGTAAAAATGGAAGGAGAGTAAAAGTCATCACAACTTCCAGACCAATGGGGTACAAAAGCAGTTTGCACCTTTTCCTGGCTACAGCAGACTGCTATGATTTATTGATGGATTCCACCCCCAAGAATTTCAGTGTCAAATTCAGTTTGCTGCTTATGTTCCTTCCCTAGGAGCTGAAGTATCAGACTGATTAAAATATGAGAAAATATACAAGAGGTGTTTTATTTAGGCAGCTTTTCTATCAGGAGAGAAATAAATGAAAAAGAAAAACAGTACAAAATCTGACAATTTGTCATCACACAACCATGAGCATGATGATACAAAAAAGTAGTTTGACAAAAATTAAAATACCCTTTTTATCCCTGGTGATTTTGACCACTTGCAAAGTCTTTAGGCACCCATAAAGTGTGGCCTTGTCATTAACTCAATATGCCTTTGACAGGGAGAGGAGTGTCTTCATTGTAAAGGCATTTGACCATCTTACACTCAGGGCTGATCCTTGTTGTACCTCGTGACATCATTCCAAATGTTTTAGTGGTTACCAACTGTTTTGCTGGACAGTAAAGGAAGTGATCAAAGCTCAGCTCCACAGACATGTTGATGATATCTATTTTTTGTAGTGCTTCCCCCTAATCAAGCCCTGCATTCTCCTCCAGAATCAACATGGGCGTATGCACCACAGGTCTGCAAAGGGAAATGGCTTTGGATTATTTTTTTTCCAAGGAACCAGCTTGCTCTGGACATATTTTTGTCCTAAGCACTACAAGAACTAAGTGCTAAATATTGCATCATGACACCCTGTTTCTGCTGGAAGAGTCTTCACAAAGGGAACGGAGGGCCTTGGCATTCTGTGCATTCCTTGCTTGCAGTCAGGTCAGCTTAAAAAGATAAAGTGCAATCTGCTGCTTGCTATCCGTCATGAGAAATGAAGCCTGATAACTTTGGAGTAATGTTTAGCTTGTCATTCTTGGGCCATTACACTGAGTTAGGAGTGCTAGAAGAAGGGATTTATTTCCCTCTCTCTCTCTCTTACTGTAATAAGTCTCAGATTAATAATGCTGCAGGCTTCAAATTCTGTTTTGTTCATAGCTGCTGGCTGGGGAACAGGAGAAAACAAAGATCAGATTTGCAATGAACTGGGCATTAAATCCCTTCAAAAAGTGTCTTTTGGCACCATGGTGAAGAGCTATTAACGACATTCCTGGATGACTGCAGAAAAAAACCAAGTTTTTATAAACGGCTATAACATCTCGGATTAGCTACCTGACAAATAGGTGTTTTCAGTTGATTTAGGGCCCAGACCTCCTTTCTGCTAAGGCCTTTTTCCATTGCTGCTTTATAGGAGCATAAAAGGGAATCCAGACCCAATTTAAATGGGAATGAGGCTTTCAGGATGCAGCCACCTTGACAAACAAGGCAGTGTGGATCAACCATGCCCAGAAATGAATGCGAACCAGCAGCTGCAACACTTGATTGCATCTGCAAATACGGCACATTAAAAATAAAATTAAAAAAAAAAAAAGGCAAAACCAAAAAAAACCCACAAAAAGTTAAAAATTCTGAAGGAAAAAATAGTAGGTGAAGCTGGGGACTCTAGCTGGCTCAGAGTAAAAAATATCTCTCAGGTGTGAGTATCTGAAGTATAGGAGCAGACTGCTGTATTAACCTCACCACTTGCTAATGGCTGACTTTCCTGGAAGGTCCCGCTGGCTGCTTTTCCCAGATAAGTCAGGCAGAATTTTAAAAATCCTTCTGGAGGTTTCATTTTCAGACTTGCTTGAGTTCTTCTAACTTTTGAGACATCATTCCTTGTGTCTAAATATAGGAAAGTGTGTCGCAATATCAAGAACCTTTTGCTGAAGCTTTTCCTGTGACTCACATGTGCTGTTTAAGTTACTACGTTCGTTGCAAGTGCCTGCTCCAGGCAGCAATGGCAGCAAGAGTTGCTTAAACCAATTCAGACTTTTCAGCTTTGCAGAACATCATCCAGCGTGTTGCTGGTGTGTTAGGTGCTGACTCTGGGAGGCATCACTCCCTGCTCACAGGGCAGTGAACACTCGTAGTAGGTACGCTGGTAGTAGTTTTCTGAGTAGACAGATATTGTGAGTATGCAAGAGAAGTGGGTAGGGAATGAGCTGTCTCAGAATTTAAATCTTTCCTTTTACATTTTGCAGCACCCAGAGAGTTCAAAGCCCTCAGAGATAATCAAAAAAGAAGAGGGAGCAATATCATGCTGCTCCTTCCATTTTTTTTTTTTTAATTCCCAAATGATGCTGGCCAGGCAGAGCCACCACCAGCAACATTTTCATTAGAGGAAAAACTGAATTTTTTGAAGGTGATCTGTGTGCATGCAGTGAAACAATTTATTACAAAAAAGCAAGTTCATGCACATGTGGTCCAATGAGCCAATTTTTTTTTAGCAGAGGACACATAGCAGACCAGAGTAGTCACGGGAATTAGGACAGAGTTCAGAGGGGAAGTTCTGGTATTGCCCATAGCTGAGTGACAGCAGCTGGGAAGAGCACCATAAGGTCACAGAGTGGTCAGTTTTCTGAAGAGGGACATGCCAGAAGCACAAAGCCAGGCAAGACTTACTGAGTACACCCTTAAAAGATTCTCTGCTGCAGGAATTCTTAGTGGGGGGTAAGAAATTTCTTGCCTCGTCTTACTGGAAGAGGTGGGATGCAAGGACATTTGTGGGAGTAAAATGTACTGCCTTGATCTGATCATTCCCTCATGTCACTTGTGGGTCCTGCCTAATCCTTTTCTCTGGCAATGTTGTTGTCCATCTGTGTTTATCTCTACTCAGAGTGTCCCATCGGCTTTTAAATTTGTGGATGTGCTCCAGATTCAGTGATGAATTTGGACTTTATGATATTTATATCTCCACCCTTCCTTGACTGTTGCACAAGATTACATACTGGAATTTTTAACCCCAGGTTTTTAAAGAGTTGTTATTGATTTAGGGGAGGAAAAGAAAAAGAGAGCTTTTTTGTCTTTAAAAAATGCAGAGAGGAATAAAATTTTGGAGGTGATTAACTTTTAACTGTGTTCAAGCAAGCTTGAACCTCATCAGACTGTGCGATCTGTAAAGTATGACAGGATGAAAACGTGTTCCCATGAAAGTACGTTGTTGCAATCGGGAAAAGAAGTGAGGAGCAAACCCCAAAGGAACATGATCCTGAACTGGGGGAAGCAAATCTTTGACCCATTCCTAGTAAATAAAAATGCTGCAGCTGGTCTGCTGATTGTATAGTAGGTTGCAGAAGAGAAGAGGAAGTGAATGGAGATGGTGCTTTCCAGATGCAGTATGTCCCGCGTGCCAGGACCGTCTCTCTTCTGACCCCAGCTGCCCTGGAAGAGGACAAGCAGTCCCAAGCAATCTGTGCTACTGCCAGCTGTGACTGCGCCAGGGCCCTTGGCAGCTTCCCTGAGATACAGGTGTAGTGGGGCTGCCCAAAAGATCTCTATCTCCCTTCTCCTTGCAGCTCCCACTGCACCCTCTGTGCCCCTGGTCCTTTGGTGGTGTCCCACATCCCTGCAGTAGCAGCTGCACATCCTTCCCCCCACCACCCACCCCAGGGCTGCCATCCCCGTTCTCCTCCCTGGGCAGTCAGGAGAATGAGCTTTTACTCATTTTTACCATTCATCATTTCTTGCATTGAAGATAGATTTAAGGGATGAAACCATGACCAGAAGTTGCAAACTTCTGACTGAATGTTTTCATTCTTAGGCGGCCACATACCTCTATTTTTAGTCAGCTGGAACAGGGGCAGGATTATTAGCATCAGTAATTTCTGCTGTTTGTGATGCATTTTCAGAACCTCACTCAAAAGGAAGAATTCCCGAATGTTTTATTTAATTTATTAAACTAATTTAGTGAAGTTGACCTTTCAGTTTTAATTTTTATTATGCTAAATTGCCAAAACCAAGAAAATCACTTGCAACTTTTGTTTGGTTGCCTTTTTTTTTTTGTGATAGTAGAATATTGCAAGAATCAGAGTGATCAACAGCAAAGAACAGGACTTTTTTTTTTTTAACAGTACTGAGCAAGTTGCACAAGAGTTGGCACCTTTAAAGGCACTGACCACGCTTCATCTATTAACAAAATTAATGAAGTTTAGAGCTTATCAGTAATTTTGAGGATCAGACCTTGTATCTTCAGTTTCCTTGAAGTTAATTGCACTTTGATTAAACTCTGGGGTTTCTTGAACTTTACTACATCTTAGGAGCATTACAGGAATTCCTCTGGGACTTAAAACACCTGATTGCTTTTCCCTGAACCGAGGGTGACGAGGAGCAAAACGAACAGCTGCACATGGCATCAGCTTTCCTACACAAGGTTGTTGTGATTACTCACCTTTGTGCAGTACATGGTGTTTTACAAATGGTAAGCACTCTGAAAGAAATAGATTTTTGTTGTTACATATAAAGGCAGAAAGAGAAAAATGGCTACATAAGTAGCCATTGAATCGAATCCTTAATTCAATTAAGGATTGAATTATTGCAACCAGATTTAATGAGAATTCAGGTCTCTATCCTCAAACGTATTATTTAGTTGGATCTAATTCTTAGATCCCGCTGGACGAGACTGTCTTTCTTCTATAAAGCTCCACATTAATTTAAACTCTGGTATACTCAACCATTTTTTGAACATTTGATGGTCTGGCTCAGTGGATAGTCAGTTGAAAATGCCCATTGAATCCTAAGAAATCTTGAAGAGATGGTAAGATTTGCAGTGGGAAAATGATGACTAATTGACATCCATGTCAAGTAATCTGTTACTTACTAGAAAAACAACATAATGAAAAGGAAAATTTGCAGTGGGAAAATGATGACTAATTGACATCCATGTCAAGTAATCTGTTACTTACTAGAAAAACAACATAATGAAAAGGAAAATGCATAAGACAGCACAAGTATGAACATGTGGACAGGAGTCTGCATTTGATATTGGAGTGTTTGTAGCTTCCCCATCATTTTTCATATAATTTCCAAAGCAGAATAATTATACTTAGTGAACTAGACATGAGGAAAATATGATGCAAAACACAACAAGCAAATATTTTAAGTTAAAACTGCTTTTTCTTGATGTTTCATCTTCCTCTCAGTATGGCAAAATGTTAGAGAAGGCAGCTGTCAGTAATAAAACCCTTGCTGATAAAATGGACTGGTTTTCCTCTGACTGATGTGTATTTCAATGCTATTAAAATTCCTTCTCTCTCACTTTTTATTTTTTTGGCTATCTGATTTTTTTTCTCTCTCTCTCTCTCTTTTTTTTTTTTTTTTAAATATTTTACCATGCTAGAATCTCTGCAATTCACTCATTTCAGCTGCAAAGACACAATGTGATTGTCATGTGCCATTCTCTGTGGCCAGCTGCAGGTGCACAGCCTTTCTCCAGTAACTTGTGAGCGAGGACATATTTATTACAAAGCAAGACTAAGTTATTCAAGGAACTCCAGTAAAAACATTAGTGACTACCTCAAAACCACTTGAAAAGGTATGTGATTATGAGTAGATGCCTTTTCTGGAACCACAACTTCAAGAACAGCTTTGACATAACTTGTGCCATGTGGCAGCATTTACTACAGGCAGAAGGCATTAGAGGCATCCTACCACTGCAGGGAACAACAGTCTTGAAAGTAAATCCAGAAGTTCCTTCCAAAGAGTGCCCTTCCAACCCCACTGATTTGGGGGGTCAATTCCATCACATACTTGGCATTGACACCCCACATTGTTGCTTTCATTTAGACGTGCAGCCAGCGCTTTGCATCGACTGCATTTCTGCAAAGTGCTGGGCTGAGAATGGCAGAAGTGAAAACACAGCAAATCTGGAGAAGGAGCCAGGCTATTGAAGAGTATGGGCTAATGTCCAAATTATTTTCTATGGCTGTCCTTCCCTCTCTGAGGGAAATATAAAGTAGCAGCAGTAAAATTCGAAGAATCAGCAGCAACACATAGGTGCATGCCAGCACCTGGGTATTTGTCATCTATACGTCAGGTGCTTAAAATACCACAAGAGATAATGCAGAAAACAATGCAGAGGGCTCACTGTTAATCTGGACTGTGGCTTCTTCCCAGTTCACTGGCACTGAAAGGAGCAGCAGAAATGCTGAGGAAAATATTGTCCACTAGAATCACAGCTTCTGTTTTACAGCCCAGGGTTTATGGGTCGCAAAACAGGCACAAAATTTCTAGCAGCAATTCAAATCACTTAGAAGTCATTGCAACATCCATACCAAAAATAATATGGGCTGGTCTACTTGGAATTTAGTTAAGCGAAATAGAGTTTTCCTTCCAAAAGCATAGATTTTTAACAGTGGTTACAGAAGCCTTTCATCAGGCAGGTCCACGCCACAAAGCAGGGCACAGAGCCCTGGTCAACTTCTGAAACTCTGATCTGTCTCCATAGAGCAGCATAGGGACACATGAGGGTACTGGCTCCTGTCCCAGCTGCAATATAGATGGCTTTGTATGGGGCTGCACCCTTTTTTGAAGCAAGGCCAGTTAGTAATTACATAGCATTCAGCTCTGGAAATAGGTGTCTCAGGGCTCTTTGCCTCAGTCTCCCTGCTGGGTGTAGACATGTCTTAAATCACAACACAGCACTGAAAAGGCACTGACTCTTGTGCTGTTTTTTTACGTTACCTTTGAAATCATGATGGGTGTGTGTATGTATATCCTTCAGTTTATTTAATTTTCCATTGAAATATATTGCTTGAGGTCCTTCATCTTATCACGTTGTCCCTGTCCAACAGATGAGTCATCAAGGCTTCCTGTCTGGGGAGCAAATGGAACTCTCCTGATTCACAGGCACCCTGATGTTGCAGGGAGGCACATAGGCAGGTGAGCCATCACAATAGCAGATCCAGGAAGGAGCAAGGCCACCCAGGCTGGAGAGGAGAAGCAGGGCAATTTGCTCCCACTTCCCTCTTTTCAAGGTTAGAGAAGGGATCAACTCATTTTGCTGCAAACCACCCTCATATAAAGCATGACCTAGTTTCAACTTTTGCTCTGGGCCTCTGCACGCTTTCCTTCTCTGTAGTTGCTTCCCCATTTTTATTTTTATTTCTTTTTGTGATTTCCCCAGGCCATCAGCACACCCACCTCAAGAAGGAGGTCTGTGGGCTGGCTGAGAGAAGCAGTGCTCTTTGCCAGTGCTGTGGTAAGCTGTGCTGCAGGGCTGGGGAGGGTCCTGCCTCAGCCCCCAAAGGCTGGGAGCTGGCTCAGCTCTTGACAGCTGTTCCTTTTCTGCAGTAATCACTGGGAGACGCCTTTGCATGTCAGGTCCCCTGTTACTGCTTGCAGTTTTGCAGTGTTCCCACACATATGAGCTGAGCTATCTGATTATTTTTAAGGGCATTCACACATGCAGTTCCTACATTGTCTTTTACAGTGTGAACTTTTAGTCTAAGGGAATAATCTGTCTAAAATTGCTCTCATCTTTTTACCAGTGGAGCTGAAAAGACTCCCTGTATAATTGACTGAAAGATGGTATATTTTCTGCTGTTGTATTTTGCTTTCATTGATAAAATGGCAAAATTATCTTGATTCTAGTGTCACAGTTGCTGCTGACACAACACTGGCTTTGCTCCATTGATTTTACTTACTTGCTCCGATGCCAATTGTTTTGGGATTCTGTTCAGTCAACAAATTTTTGACACTGAATTTCTGGTCATTTCTGCATAGTTTACTATTGAGTGTTCCGCACTAGCAGCTTTTGAAATTGCTGTTTCTATTGTTGAAGCTGTTTAGATGGGAGTTTTCTCCTTCCCAGCCAGGGTTCTCCCTTAGCTCAGCGATACAGAGAACTCCTAATCCCGTGTCTCTGACATCACAGTCCATTGCCATGGCAATATCTGAGAGCTGTGCAGCCAACAGCCTGGTTTTCTGCAGGAACTATATATGTGAAAGGATGAAATCAGAGGGAGCATTAACATTGACGGGCTGTGCACTCATACAAATGTATGCAAAAAAAAAAAAGAACTGTGGAAGAATGCAAAAGCCAGAAACCCAGAAGTTATCTGGGTTTTGTGTTTAAGGCGTGGGCTTGAAGCAGAGGAAAATTCTACTTTGTGTGTATCCTAAATTCCTAGCTCTTGGTCTTGTGCTGGACCTGCGTAGCATGACCATGCTGGACCAGCCAGCACACTGCCAGTGCCTTCTATTCATGGATATTAAACTGGTGGTTGGCTTGGTTTGAGGTTGTTGTTGTTCATGACTTTCCCATGCTTTTCCCAGAGTTAAATAGTTGAAAGGCAGGAGAACAAGGCTCAGAACAAGGCTCCTTGTCTTTTCCCCTCTAGATGTTCTCTGGCCCTAATTTTCTAGCAAACAGAAGAAATCACTAGCCTCTGGAATGATTCATTCAAATTATATTGCACTTTACCTTTCTTCAAGCTTTCTTCAGGTTCCCACTGAACTGAAAATATTCAGTAATGTACTCTGATTTTTAAGATAATTTGTTTTACGCTGCACTTAAGTGTCCTCCTCTGAAAAGCACTATCTGTCATCTAAGGAAAAATGCTTTCGCTGAAACCTGCCCTGTTACAACAGAATTTCCTTTGTTAAACTGCACTGATTTAATGACTGCTTAAATGAAGCCTATCGCAGTTAGTCACATCTCATCCATAGTTAATTTATAGAAGGAAAGTCTTTAGTCGTATGTCATTTGGACATACATTATGATAGTGGAGTTGATTATGTGTTACAGTTTCCTGATTCACAATACAAACTAATGTGCAATCTTTGAAAAAATTTTACTTTATTTTCGCACTTGTGAAGAAGTCTTTGCCTGTGGGAAGCCATGGAAAAGGGCAAGAATACACACTCTACACTTGTAACTCTCTTACCATGACCAATGTGATCCTATTTGACACTGATATTTGGGTGAATCTCCCAAAAAAGAAGGGTTGGAGCACATGACCTGATGTAAGCCAGTTGCATAAAATATGCCTGGACCCAGCAAAACTAATTTCTCCCTAAATAAAAATCTAACCCGCAAAATGTGCTTTCATCTGGTAGGGGAGCCTACTCCGCTGCATGAATTAAATGCACAACTTCCTTGATGAAAACATTTTGTTTAAGGTGGTGAATTACTCTCTGCTTTGCCAATTTATGTCACTATTTCCCTCTGGGCATCCCTTTAGGCTTATCTGCTTCTGCCAAGATATGTGAATTGAATCATCTGGTAGTACTTGAACTGCACATCTCACCCCAATAACTGGCCGATGGTCAAGCTGACTCAGCTGCTGCTGTGTGTTATACCCTTAAGCTTGTTACATTTACTTAATTAATTCATTCCTGCTTTCAGACTTTGGAAGCTGATAAGGGAAGGTTGCCCTTAGCTCAGTTCCTATTTCTTAACTTAAACATTTGATTAAATGTAATAATAAAATTACATTAGTCCTTTGAACTCATATCTACCCATGATTCAGAGGATTAGAAGAAGTTAATCCAATCCTTTAAGGAGGTTTTTGAAGTTTTGAGAGTATCTTTTATCTCAGGGACACACATTGTTGTGTTAGCCCCCTTTCTTTGTCATTTTCTGAAGGTCACCTCTAGCTTTGCAAGGCTGGAGGGAACGGCTGCAGCCACCTCATCTGCCAGCTGCCTGTCTCGGGCCCTCAAGCTGAGCTTGCCCATGGGTTCCCACACTGGAGGGGCTTATTCTGCCTTTCTTTTTAATCAGTCCTCCAACAAAGCCCCTGCAAAATAGCTGTGCTGTGGAAGACAAATATATCATGTGCTTCTTCTTGCTTATGTGCTCTTTCACTTGAGTGGACTGACAACCGTCAATAAGCTCTGCAGCTCCATCCAGTCCACGGATGCCACCGAGGTCATGTAGTGTTGGCTAAGCACAAGAGGTTGAATATCCCTAAATTCCTCAGATGCCTGATGAATATTCACAGACAATTGACAAAAGAGAGACTCGTCCCTCCTCCCACCAAAAGTCACTTCAAAACCTGCACCTGGCCTAATCTTTTCTACTTGAACTAATTGCTATTTGCAGTGGCATATGGAAAAAGGCTCCTTTGCCCAATAGTGATATTTCAGGCTACAAAGACATTTCATATTACTTGTTCATTTTGGAGACTGCCTACACATTGCAATGATTTTCCTTTGCAGGAACTGTGGTTCTCAAAAAAAAAAAAGAGAACAAATAGCAAATGACTCTGAGAAAGCAAGGGAATTTTCATCTTTAAAGCTTCCTGAGAGAAGGAGCAGAGAACATCACACTTTGCTCATCTTCTTGAATAATTCATATATACTTGCACAAAAATCTGAAGGAGTTTCTAGTCTATGCGGGCAGTGTGTAAAAGTGGAAACTTTATTTATTTTTAAGTAGACTTGTCAAATTGAATTTCCTTTTGATACACACAGTATGTGATGTTGTTAATATTTTACCAGTAAGCTTTGAGAAGACGGTTGATTGCTGTCATGGCCACAAGGCATCAATGCTATCAGCCTCTCAGAAGCCTGGTGTAGCATAAGCTATTAATCTGGAAAATTATGCAGAAGAGGGAAGTATGATTTCCAAAAATTCATACAGTGGCTCATTATGCTTATGAATGCTTATGAAAGCATTCAATCTTTCCATGAAGATACAAGGAAACAATGAGTTTATAATACCCTAAAATGTGCAGTTTGTGGCTGTTGTAAAACAGAATTTACCATGCTTTCCTTACCCTAACATTCGCCTGCTTTTTTTGGAGGAGCAGATTCCTGTCCTTGTTCATCACAGCTTGGAGATACCACGTCTTAGCAAGGCACATCCAAGTCCCTCCAGATGGTATTTGGCCCTGCACCTCTCAACTCCTAAACAGAGGCTCTAATCTGCATTTGAGCTGTAACAATCACAATGTCCTTTGTGGATACATGCCAGCGTGGGGCATAAAAGTTCCACTCTGTGTAGAGAAATTCAGAGTTTAGTGGATTAGAGGCAACCTCTCCTCCTCTCTAATGTAGCTTTGGTGTTTTTTTTCAGGAATGGACTCAGGTAGGGGATTGGAAATCCCTCTTCTCCTCATCCATCAGAGCTAAAACACCATGGGGATATGGGGAGCCTCCTGCTGTGTCCAGCCAGTGTTGAAACAGTCAAGTAAAATAGGATAGGTCTGAGAAAAGGGGTTGGCAGAGCCTCACATGCAATGGTTGCATGATGGTAGTGTTCACCCAGGGAGGTGGGTAGCATGCACATTAATGTCCCCAGGCAGATGCTGGAGCTGTACCTGTTTCCTACATGAACAGAGATTAAATATCTGCCAGGCTCATGGTTTAAAAGCAAGCAGGATTTTTACCTATCTTTTGAAAGACAAAAGCAGCTTTGTTTTGTGAAATCAAAGAGCCAAAGTCAGAAATCAGTAGCAAAGATGGGCACTTCCCTGTGATTTGATTTGCTTCAACCTGGCCAAACACAAGCAGTGGGGCTTGCTTGTCAGGTCTTCGTTCCTCACAGGCAAGAGAGGTTAGCATCATAGTGCTGCACTTTCTATAAATCCCACTATAGGAGTATAACTACAGGGGCATCTCTTGGAGTTGGTGATTATGTTTTCCTCAGTGCAAAGCTCTTCGCTTCTTTGTATATGGTGTCTATCTACCCCAGGGAGAAATCATGGATTTGTGAGAAGCAAGCTTGCACGCTGAGTTATACCACTGGCACCACACCCTGCTGAGTAACACACTCTGCCAATGGCTCACCCAAGAGGGGCAGTGGCATGAAGGAACACAACAAACCACGCCATAATCCCTTTTTCTGTGTTATGTGGTCTAAAAAGCCTCTTTCTACTCAGATTTCTCTGAATGAACACGTGCACAACCAAATCCTGCTCTTCATCCTGACTGCATGCCTCTCCCACATGGGAACACTGAACACCCATCTCATGGCATCCCACCAGATTGTCTTCTCTTTGCTGATTTCTACATCTCTTATCAGTAAATTTAGACTGGTCAACTCTCTGAGGCCTTTTTATACTGAGATAAGAAGGGAGACAAGGGCAGAAAGTTTATCCCTCCAGCTTTGCCCTGGATTCCCTCCCAGGAAGGATGTCTGTCCCCTCTGCACATTGGAACAATTTGGGTTTAAAAGGCTGAAGTATCCCTTGTTGTGCAGCTAGTGTCAAGGCTGACATTACATACAGTACAGGGATTATCTTGATGTTTCCTATAGACTAATATGCCTTTTTGATGTAAAACAGATTAGTCTGATTTCATTTCCCACCTTCTTTACAGTGGCTGTCCAACCAGCACAACAGGACTCCTGCATGGCGTCTGAATTCCTTGCTTTAGTAATTACATACAGCAGTGACTGGATCAAATTTGCTATTCCCATGATTCATCTGTAACAATGATCTTGGCCAGCACTTTCTTTTTTAGTAGACAGATCATTTGAAGCATTACCTAGGCCATTTGACCTGAAGAGAAAGAATACCTGTCATCATTAAGTTACTATCAAAAGGAGAAGGCTGGTAATATAAAGATTATAGATACATCTTTGTGGATTAGGGCACAATAGAAAAAAGCTCACAGAATTCCTCATTTGGTCCATCCCCAGTCATGCAAGGCACTAAGCAAAACCGTATCTTGTGGAAATTGCTCCGCACAGGAAAAACAGGAGACAATTTAGAAAGCTCTGGCACACAGCTCAGTTCAGTGTCTGAAAGGGAATGGGATAGGCTTAGTGGGGCTAAAGAAGCAGTAGAAGAACTCTGGCAAGCTCATGGTCCACAAAGAGATGGGAAATTAACATGTTTTAGAGGTAGGTTTTTCAATCCCATTTGAGTATTCCTCCACGGGTGCTGTTTTTGTTCAATGCCCAATGGGTCAAAATGAAAGGTTTTTACTGACCTCACTGGGCCTTTAATGAGGGGTATAACCACTGGCTATCTTTGATGCCTTCTTTCCCTGCCTGCAAACTGTATTTATTAATGGCAGCTTCTTTTGCTCTCTTTAGGGCTGGTGGTTTGTAAATATAAATGTGATGATTGAAATAGGTTTGTATATAACGGTGAGCCCAGAGGCCCAAAGACTGAGAAAGAAAAGAGAAAAAAGGAGGCACTGTGAATCTTGCTACAAATCTGTTTTCTGAGCGATTTATGCATCCCATGGCAGCTGTGGAAAGCTAAGACAATGTTAGAAACTCTGGTTTGATAAAGCGTTTGTACAAAGAATAGTTCTTACAGTGTTTGTAGAAGATTGTCATGGCTTAAAAATGTAGTGGCAGCCCAAGAAGTGGCTTTCAGTGCAACCATGAGAATCCCTCTGTATATGACACCAATGGCTGTGCATGAGGAACAAGGCCAAAAAGCATCCAAAATAGTCATTTGAATAACAGCAGGTTAGAAATGAGATCAGATTAAAGATAAGTAGGAAATAAACACAGGGCAAAGAGTAAAAGCAGATGAATTCAGAGGAGGCATCCAGCAAAAGAAACTTTATTTTAGCAGGATGTCACCTCTTGGTCTGAGGGTTATCTGAGGCGACTGCAGCCACTATGCACTGTGTTTGCATGCATATAACTTCCTACAAACTATGAAAATAATTCTCTACATGTTTATTTCTGAATCTATTTCACTGGAAAAGTATTGTTTTCTTGGTTTCTTCAAAAAAAAAGTGAGACTGAGGACAGCAGTTTTATGTTGGAAGTTTAGTCTTGTGTCACCCAGTAGCTACACGCATCCTTCCACGGATCTTGGTTGATCAGACTTCAATAAGTAACAAAACAATGTAGAGAGCAGATACTGTGCAGGCAGACACCCAAAGGCCCCAGTCTCTATAGCATCCACAGATGTGCTGGTCTTGTCTTTTCTTCCAGCTCAGCAGCATTTCAAAATCACATGTTTCTGTCTGGTCAGTTCCCTTTGAGGCAGCACTTTGGAATTCCTTTAAAATATCTCATTCAACATCAAGCTCCATGCAAAGACAAAAGATATTGCTTCTTGAAGGAAAGGGTTTTTCACTAGGGGATTATATGACTGCTGTTATTACCTCTCCTCCTACAGCTCTTTCCCAACATCATATTTCTTGTAATGTTTTAAGGGGCCTGAAATGCTAGTTTCCATTTCGACATATTTGCAAAAAAAGTTGATGTTATAAATCTTTGTTCATGAATAATGAGATCATGAGACCTAGAGAGGTACTCCTGTGAAAATGTCAGATAAGATCAAGGAGGTCTAGGGGACCTGATTTTGGAACATTTTTCTTCCTCTTTTTAACAAGGCTAAAACCAACAGAAGTTAAAATTTGACACAAACTGTGAGGAGTTAGTGTAAGGCATCAACTGGTAACAAAAAAAAGAAAAATCTTCTCTCTCTCTGGCAAAGACCTGGTATATATAAACTGGGTGAAATCAACAGACAATTGAAACCAAACGCGTTGTACATAGTTTCCACTGGGTTTTTATGACTGAACTAGCAGCACAGCTGAGTTCAGAAGTGAAAAAGCTTGAAAAATTGTAAATATCTGCCCTCACAGATTCTTTTTAAAAGACATTGTGTCATCATCACCATCTCCTATAGCATCTTTATGAAAGAATTGTCAGTGGGGTTTGGAAAGAATTACCTGGTAAAATATTACTTCAAAATAATATCATTACACTCACTAGGAAAAAAGAAAACTGTATGTTGCACTAGAAAGTTCATGTTGTCTGCTGAACGTTAGCAGGTGTTGAAGGATCCCCCCCTGCTGCCCTGGGGGGAGGGGGACCCTGGGGTGCAGAGCATGCACAAGGTCTCCCAGCCCCTGCTCCCCGGTCACACGTACCCCAGAGCTCTGTTCTGATTGGTGATTTTGTGTTCCCCGGCCCGGGGATTTGGGTGAGTCCCGTGACTTGGGCAGAGTGTGCTGATTCCCCGATGATGTGGACGCCAATAAAGATCTGCTGAAATATCTACAAAATGTGGGCCTTTCCTGATTTCTTCTGCGGCCAAAGCTGTCCCTGGGAAGGTTGCAGAACCCCACTGCGACATATGGTGGAGATGCCAGGGAGATCAACGATCCCTGGAGCCCCGGAGACAGCTTAAGAAGACAGCAAAGATTCTGAAAAATCCGTGAGTAGACTCTTATTTTGCTGTCCTCTCTAGCTATGGAGAATCTCGAGAAGGAATCCTGGCTCTCCAAGCCTCAAAAGTACATTTATCTTAAACTCAGAAAAATGCTAAAACAGAGATATGCAAATTTCAGCCTTTCTCAGGCTCAAAGAGAGATGAGACACTTTCTCGATTATATTTTTAAGAATCATTGTTTCATTTCCTGGAATTTGATGGTTACAAAAGACTTTTGGGAGGATGTCTGGACTCATTTAATTTTTTTATCGAAAAATATGCCAATGGAAGAGTATTTCCATGAATATTATTTAATTACGGATGTACTGGACTCTATTCGTGCCCCAGTGCCGAATGATGGCGTCCGCAGTGAGACCACATGGCCGGTAGAAAAGCGCGCGAAGGTACGCAGCGCGCGCAGCCCGCACGGCAC
>WEIT01033030.1:0-12157 GCA_013389985.1 Dryoscopus gambensis | reverse complement strand
AGGTTCCTGATGTTATTACAACCTGTTTTCACAGGACCAGAATCAGAGCAAGTTACCAAGTGCCATCTGCAGTCTCTTCCTCCCATTTTTGATGTCCAATACTGAGTGATCAACCTTCAGTGGGTTTTTCCTTTTTTTGTTTTATTGAACCACTACTACCACTACTTTTCTGAGGGACAAGACAGTTCTAAAGCCCAAGGATTAAGCTCCCTAGGAATGTGGGTAAACCTTTCAAGCAATTCAAAGGCCTCTTACTGCCAGCCCTCTACTTACTAAATTTAATTTCTTTTGCCAAAAGTAACCTGCCTTAGTTCAAGTATTGACCCTGTAAGTGGAGAGGGTCTAAAGTATTTTTAGAATCCATTAGGATTCTACAGATGTCCTATGATCTCATTATAGGTCTTCATAATAATATCAGGGGCAGGCTTCAGTTAGAACCACTGATATGGGCCTGTAAGTACCTTGGAACAGAGAGTC
Organism: Dryoscopus gambensis; assembly: GCA_013389985.1. NCBI lineage: Eukaryota > Metazoa > Chordata > Aves > Passeriformes > Malaconotidae > Dryoscopus > Dryoscopus gambensis. Next base: position 11,680 of record WEIT01033030.1, on the reverse strand, counting down.
CAAAGGCAGTAAGGACTGGGATGTGTCAGATGACATTTTCTGTTGGGGTACAGTGTCAGCAATGCTGTTGGCCAAATGCCTGAGCCCACAGTACATCTTCCATCAAGCTGCTACTGTAAATGGTGACTTTGATGTGCTCTGGCAACTTCTTCTGGAAGGATCTAATTTTTCTAATAACTGCATTTTGACCAGGTATTAATGAGTTTAATTTCCTGCTGGTATTAAACCCCCTCAGTAGGCTTAAAACTTCCCTTATGTCTCCATAATCCTGGCACCTAGAAGGCTTTTGAAAGGCAGGTACTGGCCTGTTGGTACATTCTCTTTGGCTCAGCTCATTGAAATCAGGAAATAAGCCCAGGTTACTCTGTGGCTGAGGATAAAACACTCAGGTTTTTCTTCTTCTTGGAGTACAAATTGTTATCTTGTTGCTGTGCAGCAAATGACAACTTGATATAGAAAGGTTAGTTGTTTGCGTTTTGTTTTGATTTTTTATCATAATTACTTTGTTTAATTTTTCACTTTCCTTGGAATAAAACATACAAATATGAAGGAGAATTCCCTACAAAGATGAGTATATGTCTTAGAGTGGTTTCCTTGTAGTCATAGCTGACTGCTGGAAGTGTTGAACCTGAGCTTGTGGGCCCCATGAATAGTGTAAAATATAGGAGATGGGCCAGTATAGAAAGTGGTTTTCATTGTTTTGCTGTGTCTGATTAAAAATATTTGGAAGCTGGAAGCCAAACCTGGGTTTGTTCCTAATTTTTTACAAGTTTACAATTATGAAATAAGCAACACTTTCTAGCTGTATCTTTTCCTGTACAAGTTCATTTGAATAACACAGCTTTGTAGTAGTAAAAGCAACAGCAAAAAAAACCACACTGGAATTGGATTTAAGTCTATTTTACAACTTATTTTGTCTTTAAGATCTTGAGTTACCCCAGAAACTTTACCAGGCTAAATATTTACTTTGTATAAATTAGACTCTTTTCTAATGAGCTATTTTCATTCTTTCTGACATTTTCTATGGAAATGATTAAATTCATTGATCACTTTGAACACTTTTTTCAACATACATTACTAATAGAGGCATAGATGCATTTAGTTAATGTCCTATTATTTTTTTTAAAATGATTGATCTGTAATCAGAGAACAGCTTAATTCACCAAGAAGTTCTTCCTAGGAAAGGCTGGGGAGTTTCAGGGAAGAACAGATTCAAATTAAGACACCTCAGTATGGAATATAATGGGACCAAAAGACTAGCAGGGTATGAGCAAGAGAAAAACTGGTCAAGGGGAGAAAAGAAACTTACATCATCTAATGTCACTTACTGCACTTCACACTGACTTTTACCCAATTATTTTTATCTTCAGCTTAGCTTGCATGGATACTCATAGAAAGGCACATGGCCTGGATCAGAGAGAATTTTAAGGGTCACTATCCATCACAGCATGTTCATTCCTGTCTTTGAAATAGCCCACAAGGTGAAGAACATTAAGACATCTGTAATGCTCTAGACTAACCTGTAGCAGGACCTGCTAATTAACTTTATTAGCTCAGGAACATGAAGAGCTCCCAGCTCCAAGTTTTGCTTTGTAACCGGCAGGCAAATCAGGGGGGCTTACAACAATTGCATATTGCTGGATCCCAGGTCTCCTCAATATTATTTTCACATGTATTTTTGAAGCGCAGCCTGAGAGAAAAATTTTTCCACACGCTCACATTATCCACATGCTCAATAAATCCACCTCAGTTCAAGCTCCTCTTCATGGCTTGTGGCATTGCTGGGGCCGAAAGCTGAGGCTTCCTTCTCCAGCCTCTCATCACCACAGCCCTCTGTGAGACTCATATCCCTACACCCCAGTAAAATGCATCCATGGCAAGGCAAGTTGTGCATCCTCTCCTTCCTATGCTGAGCTTATGAAAAGCACAACTTTCTTTCCACCAGTGATCCAGTGCTCCCAGGGCTGGTATTAAACTGCTGGCAATCAAACCCTAGCTACAGTAGACCAGTCTCTCACATCCTAGGTGCTTGGTGGGCCTGTTGACTGCCCCAGTGTGAGCCTCCTGTAAGAGCATGACAGAGAACTCAGCTCCCCACAGGTATCTCCTGCTCCTGGTCATTCTCTGTCCACAGCATCCCTTCTACAACGTGATTTACACTCTTACAGGAAGCATTATCCTCTACTGACAATGCAGCCCTTTGTGTCCATTTATCTTCTCAAATAAGGCTCTGGGATATCAATACAGTGAGTCCTCGCTATTTCTTCAGGTGCTGCTCAATCTTTGAGTCCATCAAGGGTTTTTTACAAAGCTTTTTGGGATATGCCCGTCACAGTAGAAGACAGCACTACTTGTGAAAAGCAGCAATGAGCTGACACTGATTAAATTTCATTGTACTGAGGTTTGTTTGNTGCATATGTCTTTGTTTAAACCACACGAAATATTGGAGAGGAAATTTTTCTCAGAAAGTGTAGGTTCAGCCTACAGCACTAAATATTTGTGACCTCGGACATGAGGCCTGGACAAGGCTTTGTTGTGATATAGATAACCACTGTTTCTATTGCAAAATGGAGCCAACAAAAAATCAGAGACTCAGACAGCTGATTTGAACAGGATAGCTGTTAAAAAAATGCATCATTCTTTTTCCCTGAGGGGCCTTATTTGACTTAAATGGAGCATCCTCCGCCTTAAAACTGAAGTACATTTAAGTAGGAGTTTGAAAATCAAACTTTCTAAACACTGTCAGTAAGTTGGTTAATATGTTAATTGGGCCCTGAATATAATCCCAAGAGGAAAAGTAGTTTGTGATTATTTTAGTAGACTGTTACTCTGCTCCATCTCCAAACAGAGCAGACATTTACACAGAAATGGAAGGTATAGGATATTCTTAGTCTCATATTGTTCCCATAGTAATAATGACATCCCATTTCATTAGGATGTGTCTAGCATTGCTTATGAGCTAATAATTTCCTAGCAATAATTCAAGCCACATCCTTCATTATCCAGAGGTTTTCTGACAACAATAAACTACTCATTTTTTAAAGCAAACGAAGTCAGGATTGCTATCAGCATTTTAAGGAAGATATCCATCTGCAGCTGCTAAGTGAAGCAGTCATGTGGAAGGAAGCTAGCCAAGTGAATTAAGATGTCCATGCCTTTGGAATTTTCCAGGAGGATGGTGAGACACAGTAATTACTGTGGCAATACTATATCGTGCAAGAGATAGGAAAACGAGGGAAGTGTTAAAGGTGGTGTTTATTTTTTGATCCTGTCATAAAAGTAATTGACTTTAATTATCATAATAAATGTTCTAGCTGCTTCAGATAATTACATTCAGTGCCTTCCATATAGTCTAAATTTATGAGGGTGTTTGGGTCAGCACATCAGCACAGCTTACAGCTATACATGAAAAGTGGATTCTGCTGAGAGTGCTCTCTTAGAGCTGGTGCCTTCTGAAAATATTCTCCCTTTTTAAGTAAAACATTCCTTGAACTCATTGCAATTGCACCACAGGAAAAAAAGATGTTTCTGCTCTCTATATATCCTGTATAGGACTACGTGTGCTGCAGATGTAACTTAACTAGGCTCAGAGTACTCAGTGGAAGAGAACACAGCGTATTTCTTTGTTGTTTAAAAAGTTGTGGTGAATCACAGCAAAGTTTTTCTTTGGCCTGCTTTATCTGCAGGTGGCCAGATGAAAAGGATCCAAAGAGGACAGGAATGATCAGGACATGCCATTCCTAAGACTTGAAAGCCTAGATTTAATAAATGTTGCTTTAATATCACTCTACTTGCTGGCATGTATGAAAGCTGAAGAGTTTTCACAGTTCTTTTAAAGCTGCATATAGCTTCATAAAGCCACCAGAGATCTGCATGCTCAGCTTCACTGACCCCCGTTTCCCCCACTAGTCTTCCTTGTACAGTACAGAGAGAGACATCTCTGTGGACCCCACCTGGAAAATTCCACCTGCACCCAGCCCCTGGAACCTGAGGTGGCAGAACCTCCCTGCTCTGCTCCCCTCCTGCCCTCCCAGTGCCTTGCACAGGGCCACTGTGCAGCTCAGTAGCCACGGCCTTACAAGCATGGTTTGATTTCATCACAGTCAATTCCTAAGCTGTTTTACAGAAGCTTCTCCTCCTGGGCAGCAGTAGGAAATTGATTCCTGGGAATTGAGGCAGCTCCGTTTGCCAAATGTCTCTTCTTCCTGCCTACTCACCTCTCCTCTTAGAAGCATAGAATCACAGAATATTCTGAGCTGGAAGGCATCCACAAAGATCATTGAAGTCCAACTCCTGGCCCTGCACAGGACCATCCCCAAGAATCACAATGTGTGCCTGGGAACATTGTCCAAACACGTCTTGAACTCTGTTGGTCTTGGTGCTGTGACCACTTCCCTGGGGAGCCTGTTCCAGTGCCAAACCACCCTCTGGGTGAAGAACCTTTTTCTAATATCCAATCTAAACTGTTGGGGTCTCCCCGCCTGGTTCCTCTGAGGGGAGGGGGCCCTGGGATGGCAGCAGGACATGGCACAGGGTCTCCCTGCCTGTCCTGGGTTATCTGTATTCTGATTACCATCTTCATGAGCTGTTAAAATCAGGTGTGGCAATGTTCCCTGCCTCCTCCCTCTCAGCTATCTGCTGTTAATGGCCCATCAGTGCCTTATCTCATGACTCATCATCCNATTTCTGACTCTGTCAGTGGTTTGTTTTGTTTTGTTTTGTAGTCTTGCATTTTTTTTCCCTTTTTCCTAGTAAAGAACTGTTATTCCTATTTCCCATATCTTTGCCTGAGAGCCCCTTAATTTCAAAATTCTAATAATTTGGAGGGAGGGGGTTTACATTTTCCATTCCAAGGGAGGCTCCTGCCTCCCTTAAGCTTCCACCTGTCTTCTCAAACTGGGACACTGTCCCTGCTCCCTGGTCACATGTAGCCCAGTTCTGCGTTCTGGTTGGTGGTTTTGTGTCCCCCTTGGAGGGGAATTCTGGGTTGTCTTGTGACTTGGACAGTCTGTTGTTCGCTTCGGCAAGGCAGCTGGTAATAAACATCATGCTGAAATATCTACAAAAATGAGCCTTTCCTGATTTCTTCTATGGACTAAGTTGCCTCCAGAAGGTTGCAAAGAACGGCTTGCAACACTAAACCTCCCCTGACACAACTTCAGGTGATTCCCTCCTGTGCTGTTCCTGGTCACCACAGAGAAGAGACCAATGTCTGCCCCTCCTCCTCCCCTCACGAGGAAGTTGTAACTGCAATAAGTTCTCCCCTGTCTCCTCTTCTCCGGCCTGAACAAACCAAGTGACCTCAGCTACGCCTCACATGGCTTCCCCTCAAGGACCTTCACCATGTTTGTTGCCCTCCTTTGGATGCTCTCTAATAGTTTAATGTTTTACTTATATTCTGGCCCCAAAAACTGCCCCCAGGACTCAAGGTGAGCCCACCCCAGTACAGAGCAGAGCGGGACAATCCCCTCCTTTGCCTGGCTGGAGATGCTGTGCCTGCTGAACATAGAATTTCATAAAATTGTTAAACCCAGAGCAATATTATAGTGGAGTGTAAATGCCTTGTTTTTAATAAAAATGTTTTCAGTTATGTATAATAAACTCCAGTAACTACATTGGTTTCTCCATCCAGTCTTCAACGTGTCAATCAAGGAGGATATTTGGAAGTGGAGATTTAAGTGCTCTGCCTCACAAAGAACATAGAAGTTGGGTACTCTCTATTTCTTACGCTGTCTTGTGACATATGTAAGGTGTCATTAACTGCAATAATAGCAATTGATCTACTACCAAAAAAAGAAACTAGCTAAGAATGAATAGAAGATTTATATATTACTTAAAACAGTATAGCAGTGTGTGTAGCTCAGGATGTTAGATTGCCATCTAATCTGAAAGGTACGGCTGGATTTATTGAAGTGCTGAACAATTTCATGAAATCACTGTGCTTTCTCTGTACCTTAGATCAAATAACCTGATATCAACCTCCAGGATGTTACATCAGCATTAGCAGGGAGGAAAGAGTTTTTCCTGTGATGGGGATTGCTGCCTATTGCCCTGGCACATCCTACATAATGGGGTAGGATGATCTAATTGGACTGTGTCATGTGGTTCAAATCAAGACATTTACTGGCAATTTGAAAAAAGTTAAAAAGTAGAATAAATCACTGAAAGTAAAACCAAGTATGTGTTTATGATTTACATCTTCGCCTGAGATCCATGCAATAATGCACAATTTAAAATAACGTATTTATTTAATCTCTGGATTTAGGATGCAGAAAATGTGCTTTTCTGAAATATCATCCAGCATCTTTTATTTCTTTTAAGAATTGAATATTCAATATGATCCATTTCAAGACAGCCAAAACTATTCATTAATTTTTGCAGAATTTAGAACAGTTTCAGTCCATGTTAGTATATTTCTCATTAATATTTTCATTGTTTTTAAAATAAAAATTTAAATTAGTTTGAAATTTATCTTTGTTTAAAAAACACCATGTATTTTTGAAAGCATCGTCATTCCCTAATTAAATTAGAATGTGCCCAGTAGAGTTTATTAGACATAAATAAAGAACATTGTTGTTAAAAACCCCAAGATTTTTATCTTAGTTTTAAATTAGCACAAAATTGATTCATCTAGGTGGAGCAAGACAGTAAAAAGGCTGGTAAGTGATCAGAAAACTCTATATTAAATTTTAGTTATTTTTATTTCTGAACAGTTCACACGATATTATCACCATTGTGGTTGGAAACGGAGATATGTTTTCTAAACATGGAGTCTTCCTATACATGCCCCAGCTCTTTAGCTTAAATGTCACCCACCCAGGTGTGAGGTGAATTTTGGAGATGCTCAGTTTTCAAATTAAAGCTGTTGGGTGATTTTGTTTTGGGAAAGATGGCCATCACTGAAAACAGATCTGGGAAAATGTTTTCCAGGGAAAAAAGATCTAGGAAGCTTCTGTTCAACATCCAATCAGAAACAAGCTGAGAGAAGAATAAGCATATTCTATCATTTATGCCTTCATCCACATAGTCTCTGGTGACCTTCCATTTTAACTCACTTGTACTTCTTCACAAAGGACTTGAACTCGAAGATCCTTGTGGGTCGCTTCCAACTCAGCACATTCTGTGCTTCTGTAAAACAGATTAGAATGCTATAAACACAATTCAATTTTTGCTAAATTTGTGCTGTAATCTGTAACATGACCAAATCAGAGCTGACAAGAAGCAGCAGGACTTTTTCTGAAAGGTGAGAGATAAAGGAGCAAATTAGATGGGAGCCAAAACTTCACACACCATCTGCATTCATCAGACAGCTGAAGAAAAGAACTGAGATGAAATACACTTTTCAAGGAGTGGAGGGGATTCCTCCCTCATTGTATATATGGGCAGACATTGTCCTATGTAAGCATTTTTAATAAACATGGGTGATCCCTTTGGAGAATTAATATGTCAGTCACAGTATATCTCTCTGAGGTAGTAGGAACAAGCTCGATCATATGTCAAATCAGATTCCCATTCCTCCTTCATTACCAGGTGAGAATAGCAGCCTTTAACCCCTCCATGCTCACAGGTGTTTCCCTCATTTAGAATTTACAGAGAACTGAGATATATATGTGCCTCTTCAGCAAAATTCACCTCCATTATTAATAACATCTCTTGGTTTGAAATTTGAGTTAAAGCACCATTCCTCAAGGGGCTCAGGCTTCATTTTCTTCCCATGGTCTGAATTACATTACTACCTGATAATACACAAAAGCAGGAAGAACTTAACAAGGGAGCCAGAAAGAGGCAGAATATAAGAGAAGAGAGGTGTTTTTTCACAGCCTTTTTAAAGTTTAACAAAAGTTTGTCTCTGTCTCGATTCTCCTCTGTGAGATTTTTGCATAACAAGCTTTAGGAACCACCTCATTATCTCGTGTGGCAGTCAGTGCCAGCCATCTCCACCTGGGCATTTGAATGGATCTGAAGCAAGGTGATACCTTTATAATGATGCCATGCGATCAGTGGCCTTAGTAAAGGCAAGAAAACTGGGAAATTTCTTGGTGCCTCACTGACTGTTTTTTTAGGATTACAATCTGTCTTCCATTAAGATTGATAGGATGATTAGCATAATTAAGTCAGCTGGCCTTGGAGCTTTCCTTTGCAAAGTCACAGTTACTGATGTTTTCATCCTTTTCTATCTTCTCAGAGACGTCTATTTTGCATCAAAGGGAAAGGCGATTTTTTACCCCAGAGCAATTTGGCTTTGCATCAAGCTCTTCACAGTTTTGTCTCAGGACTCAGTATAACATCACAGTAACCTAAGATGGAAAAGAACAAATATATAATCTGAACCCAGTGCAGAGCTAGAGGCAATGCATAATTGTTTTAGACAACAGATTGTCTACAGTTCCTACCCAGGTTGGTTTCAATTGACCTTTTATTTAAAGAATCATCACACAGTCCTCTGACGTGCTGGAATAGAGCTTGTACTTTCTTTCACTTTTTATTCCTGTATTTCTGTCATGTCTTAACAAATATAAAAGAAATATAATGTGGGTTTCAATATATCATGCTGATTCTTATTGAAATAAGAATAGCAATAGAGTGTCCCCTGAAATTAAGATTTTTTTTTTTTCCCAGAGGTGCTTTCTTTGCTGTATCCAAGCAAGATCCTTGCTTTGGTCCCCAGTTCAAAATGCTGGTGGAGATTCACCTTGGAGAAATGGTATCCTAGGTGTTACAGAAAGAGCACAACCTTCTAAAGATCTCACAAGTGTTCTGCAGTGGAGCAGGAAATTGTAGCTATGTTTCCAATGACCGAGAGGGCAAGTTTGACTGTTGGACCACGCTTTGCCTCTGAGATGATTGCTATTGGAAAAGCAATGTGCCTCAAGGTGCACAAAAGCCAAAAACCTTTTATCCTTTACAGTACAGGACAGAAAAAGGAATCTCTTCAACCTTTCTCTTACCTTGCTGTGTCTTCCTGATAGGACAAAATAGTAACATCAATGAAGATATTAGAAGAGAGAGGAGCCACATGTAGTTTAAAAGGTGTTATTTAACGCTGATCCTCTATGCCGTTCATAATATGTATTGTTATGAGCATATTAGAAATTCAATTAGTGTTTGTTACTAGTGTTTCCATGTCATAATTGCTTAACCTTATTACTGAAGTACAATCACTTATTAAAACCTTGCTCGGTCATTTGTCAGCTCTTTATGAATGATTTATAAATTAACCTGACCGCAAACTGACCTCTCTTATGTCCAATAATATTGCTCCCCTGACTTCTAGGTGGATTCCTCTGCCTTGCAGACTGATAGCCTACGATTGGATCACTAAAAATAGCCCCAATCCTATATTTTCTTTCTGCAGGCTTAGGCCTGTATGACCACATTTGGGCAACGGGGAGCTCTCAGGAGCAGAGCTGGGAAGAGAAGCCCACAGATATTTTGCAGGGCAAACACAAGACACAGTGGGGCTCTTCAGCCTCTTCTTACCAAAGGTTGTTCTGGGATTAACAGGGAACAAGTTCACTTCTTGTGTGGGCACGACTTGACAGACAAAATTCTGTCTTTCTCTCTTCATTTGCATGCAACAGAAGTTAAATCACATTTTTGTGACTCTTGGTGTCTCCTTTCCCTCTCCTCAAATTTGTCCTCTTGCCATTTGAGCCAAAAGGATCAGGGCACTCATCTGCACTCATATGAGACCTCAGAGACTGTCTGTGGCCAACTTTCCCCCTCCTATGCAAACATTTTCAGCACATTTTCAGAACTTGGAGTCTATTACCTAAGCAGATTTTGCCCCTCAGCCTGGGCAGGACCATCAACCGCCATTGATGGCCATTGTCAAAGGTTTTGAAGATCATGAGCAAATATTGCTCTTCCTTTATGAAGTAAAAATTGGTCATTATGAAGGAACAGATCCTGTGTATCCCAGTGTAACCATCACATAAGGCTATTACCTGAGGATCTGAGCTCATATCACCCTTACATTGGTGCTGAATGTAAGGTACAAATGTTATCATGGAATGCAAGGGTAAAAGAATTATAGAAATAATAGTGTAACGAGAGAAAAGATTAAAGTTGCCTATTAAAAGTGTTGCCAAAAAAATATAGGATGACTAAAAAGTAAAAATTGATTAAAACTGTAAAGTAAGGAAGGCTGAGGATATAAGGCTGGGCTGTCACCAAAGCAGAGTGAAAAGTCTGTAGGGAGCTGGCTGTTTAGGGACTCAGTCTTTGATAAAGCATGTGTTCTGAGGGTGTGGGAAATCTCAATCAATATTTTTGAAGGTGAATGTCTTTTAGGTACTTGTGGTGTGACTGCCATACAGTTTGGGGCATACATTAGCAGGTATGGAACATATTTGGGTCTGAATTTCTATTCAGCTCTTTTCTTGGGGAAATTAATTTGGATGCTTGGAATCAGTGTAGAGATGTGAATCACGGCAAAGTGAAGACCTGTGAATTCATATTACATATATGTGTGTGTGTATATATATATATGTCCACATGTATACAGTGTATAAGTAAGTAAAGATACAAATACAAATGCAAATATGAGTGTATATATAAATCTATGTATAAATATGTTGGGTTTTTTCCTGGCCAAATTGCTAATAAAAACATAAAGCTTCTACATTAAAGGTCTAGAATAATCTCCTCAATTATTTTGGATGTCAAGTACATTTAATTAAACTCATGCTTAGAGCCAGAAATGCACATGAACCAGAACCGAGGGAGGTAATGGGAGAAGCTGCAAAATTACTTGGCTTCTCCAAGAAGCCATTAGTTAGCTTAAAAGACCTGAGAGATGATAGGATTCAATCAAGTCCTAATTGTCTTGAATTTGAGGGTTATAAAGGATGGTGAAGGCCTCTGTATAGATTGGAAAAGTGAAGTCAAATGTTTTATCTATCTACCATTAAGAGAGAAGGGATTGGAGTTGATTGCTAGGAATTGTAGAAGTGCTGGCAGTCAATATTGCTTTCATTCCAAACTTATATTGATGTCTTGACTTCTGGGATGTTGGGGTCATTGCAATTGGGTTTTTTGGCTAAGCAAAAGCAAAATCATATAATGATCAGCATGTGGATGAAAACGGAATAAAAGATGTCCATGATGAGGAGAGTATGGCAGATGGAATCCAGTAAGCAGAGGGTGAAATGAAATAATAGAAAGATGAAATCCACCCCCAGCAAGCTAAATTTCCTCTGAAATGCCAGTATTTGTATGAGACTTCAGTGTACAAAAAAAGAAGCTGAGTTCAGCCAGATAGCTGTCAGCAAAGGTTTTTAATAAAACTCAAGACTTTTTAAAGCTAGAGTAAGAATTAGATTGACATTCTGCTTGTCACTGCATAAGACATACCAACATTTTTTATAGTAGAATACAGGACAGACAAGTAGAGCAATGGCTTTTCATATTAATTTCTGACTAAGAGAGCAGATTTTCTGGGCTGTCTTCAGCCAATTTCCATAATTGTTTACTCTGATTATAAAATTTCTAAATCTAATACATAACATACAGCCTTTAATTCTATTTCCCCCTCTCATTTTTAAATACAATGGCAAATCCTGTCCCTGACATCCACTTGGAGATGTCTGCCAGACCACTCCGTGAGTAGCCACGACTCTCAGACATCATCTGCCTGCTTCTCCTCAATTTTTTCCCCTGCCTTGTTGCGGTGCGGTTC
>WEIT01033026.1:0-10055 GCA_013389985.1 Dryoscopus gambensis | reverse complement strand
CTCTTTGAGGTACTTCCACATACTTCCCATTAATGAAAATAAATTTTTAGCAGCACACTATATTAGCATATTCATCTCTACCTGTTGAGTGCTTTTAATTGTGCATTTGCATACTAAAGCAAAAGGTAAATGGGATGTGTCTAGGAGAGAAGGATTAAGGGAGAACTGTAAAAAGCTCCGAAATTACTACAGTGATACTATCCATCTCTTCTAAGCATAAACCTTGGGCATTCAGGCTTCATTTTAAAGTTCTGCTCTGAAACCACTGATTTCTCTTTAGTAATAAAAGGAGTTTTCTGATCAATAGATTTATTCTTAGCACTGTTTCTATGGAAAGACTGACATTTAACAGGCTTTGTGTGGTAGACCTGACTCACAATAAAGTGAACGGAAGTGCTGAGACCTCAGCAAGAACGGATTTAAGTTAGTTAGCCAAGTTATCAGGATCCTTACAAATTTTCTGCTCCAAATTTCAGTTCTGGAAGCATTTTACCCAAGCAAATATAAATATTTTAGTAATTTCATTTCCACTTTTGTTTTTTGTCTTGCCAGTCACTGGGAGTATTTTCATTCAGAGCTGTGAATCTGAAAAGTACAACTCTGGCAATGCTGTTGAACAAGTAAAATTAAACTAATTCAACAAAACTGACTCAACAAACTTAATTTGATAGTTATATAAGAAAGGAAACCAGCAGTGAACATGATGAAAACATCAAGTAATATTTGATTTTTTTTAAAATGCCTTTAGCTTTTAAGAAGTATTCAGCTCAGAAAAGGGACTTTCTAATAATCATTATTTTTTAAGGGCAAAATTTGACCCGTAGGAACTTTGTGTTGAGTCCTTGCTCTGCTGAAGACAATACAAATTGACCCCAACAGCCCTCAGCAGAAACAATTTTAAAAAATAATTAAAAAAAACCCCACAAGGCATCTATGGAGCAGAACACAGGCTCAAATGTCATCATCATCAGGACACTGAGCTAGGACACCTATTTTTTTTCTCCATTTATGACATGAGCAGTACATCTCGTTTTGCTTAAAGCCCAGTTTCAGCAGATATGGAGACAGGCCTTGTCTCTTATGAGGTGGGGGAGACACAATGGGAATTGCATAAAGGACACAGAAGTCCCAATCCAGTTCTTTCCATTTCTTAAGCTTTCACAAGAATACTTCATTTAAAAAAAAAAAGGAGACTATCTCCCTTTTTAAACTGTTGTGTGTGGGAAAGGAAGCCACTACCTTTCACAATCCTGCCACTGTGCTTCAGGCACCTTTCGGGTGCTGCCAATGCTGCTCTGCCTCATTTCTGAACTGTGACAACCCTTACACAGGAGCTCAGCATTCAGGTGTTCAATCCAGGGCAGATCCAGGGCATGCACAAGAGAAACAGAGAAAGTGCTCAAATCACACCAGCAGGTGCTGTGTATGTTTAGATGCCCTCAAAGCTTCAGATCTCAGGCTCTTAGAAGGCCTGTCTAAAGGATGCCTGGACAAGACATGCATGGGAACTCTGGAAGCGCTTTTGGGTCTCTCCATTTGGATGTTCCCAAAGACGATCTGAGTACTGTTATCAGAGAGCAAATTCTCTTTTTTGATATTACCCTAAGCCACGCAGGTAAGAATTCTACAGAAAAATACCTTTCCAGAAAAGTTGGAGCTATGTTAGAGTTACTAATACTGTTCTCATATTCTTTGCAGGAAAGGTGATAAAAAGACAGCGATGCAATACAACAATACATTGTTTGTATCTGCACGGACATCATTAACAAAAAAACAGCTGCCTTCCTACAGCCAAATGCTTTTGAATTAACAATCATGGCACCTAAAGGAATGGTTCAGGACATATCGCTGGCTTACCCCCAGTGGCCTTGAAACCTCTAATGTTTATACAAGCACATTAGTAACATTTTAGTATCCCATAACAAATCAGTAAGTAAAGATATGTCTAAGGTGTGGTAAGGCAAATAAAAACCTATCTGAAGTCTTTCAGTTCAATACCTTTCTCCAAAAAGAAAAGGATTGAGGATACAATATTTTGCCAGCGAGTTTGTTCATTAAAATGTGACCCATTCTGAACACATCGGGTCCCTTTAAGATGAAAAGTCAGAGCTGTGTGCTCTGAACCTTTTCATCAGGATGACTCATTCATTCATGGGCAGCACGGATTGTATAGCTGGCTTATGGCAGCACTCTAAATTAGTACTCACACAATGGAGAGCTTATACAATTGCAGTAGTCCATATCCAGTAAAACTGCCTCGGTGCCTTGAATAATGGGCCTTGCTAAGTCTCTAACAGTTCTGTAAGAACCTCTAAACAGCTGCATGCAACGCATGACCTGTGCCATCTTTACAATGCCTGTTAACCATGCAAGCAAGCTTTGGGAACTATTTCCTCTGCTCCCTCACCACTGGACAGCATCAATCCCTTTGCTTTTTTGAGAACAAGGGGATTTTATTTTCCCCCTCCTCTTTTTCCTTACTTTTTTTTTTTCTTTTCCTTTCCAATCAGCTCTCTGCTGATCATCCTTCACACTTTAGCCTCTGCCCCAGAATACTTTGGACAATAGTACTGATTCCATCTGTGCTCTCCATTAAAGTCCTGGTAATCCTCCTCGGAACAGCTGGACACTCCGGCTCCACACACAGACACTCCTTCTGTGGGACTGTTTGGCTACAATTACGCTGAGCTTGTGCTTATTTCAAGTTCCTGCCTGCGAATGCCTTTCATGGGGTCCCCAGGGCTGCACGGCAGAATGTCCTGACGCAACAAATTGAACAATGTGTCAAGACACACAGGCTTGGATGAAAATACGCTGCTTAGTCACCTCTATGCCAAGCAGTACTTACAAGGCATTTCACAGACAAATGACAATATTAATGACAAGCTTCAAACTCCCACCATGCCATTAAGTAATCATGAAGAAGCATCTTCAGTTAATCAAATGGTTTAAATACCTTTATTTTAAAGTTTGAAGTGCTGTAATGCCTGAAGTTTAGCTTAGAAGCCTTTATTCAAGAGCTGTAGTGATTTGGCTCTGTCCTGGAACAGCATCTGTTCAAGAGAATGATCTGACAATGTCTGTCCTGGCTTGAAATGAGTGAATGTTAGGGAAGGACCAGCAGAGCACACTCACAGGCTGGTCTAGCTGTGTACCTTGATTTTGCAGGGATTTAACTCACCTGAAATTCAACCAGTGGATTAAGCCTCCATCACATTTCAATATGCTCAATTTGTAGTCAGAAAAATGGAAGAATAACTAAGTTAATGATCTTTACAAGAAGTCTATGCTAATATTCTAATAAAAGTTCACAGTGAAGCCTACAGATCCAAGTGCACCTAATGCATTACAAAATGATGCATGTTTGCCTGTGTCTGTATCCACACACGCATCATCTGTGCCCACAGACACATAAACACGCACATTTCCCCAGTAGATGTGTGTGCACATGTCTCACACATCACACAAGCAAACGAGGGAAGCTATCTATAAACCTCCTTTCTGGTATTTATTTCAAAATGTAAATGTGTGTGTATGTGCACATGTACTGATATTTACACATATATTTATACACACCGTACCCACGAAACAGATGCCCCATGCACAGGAGTCCACACACATATGCAAAGCAGGCAGGCATGTACCAGAGGAGATGGTGCTACCCAGGGGAAAATTCAACTCAGAACACACACAGCATTTAGCACATACATCTGACAGCTTCACTTGCACAGCACACGCTCTCATATCTGAATGGGGATGGAATCGTGCAACCTTAAGTCTCTTGGAAGTGTATTTTCTCTGCAGCCCATTGACAGACACATGCCTTTTCCTTCCCAGCTTTTCACATAATACTACCCATACCCAGTCCTAGGCCAGAGAGACTTCTGAGCTTTTCTGTTTTGTAACCCATAACAGATAAAATGGAAGTGTCTCTACAAAGTACCCTGCCAGAAAGATGGAGATGGCTACTTACAAGAGCATGTAGTGACAGGACAGGGGGAATGGCTTCAGACTGACAGTGAGTAGGTTTAGATTGGATATTAGAAAGAAACTCTTCCCTGTGAGGCTGGTGAGGCACTGGAAGAGGTTGCCCAGAGAAGTGGTGCATGCCCCATCCCTGGAAGTGGTCAAGGCCAGGTTGGATGGGGCTCTGACCAAACTGATCTAGTGGAAGGTGTCATGGTGGGAAGTTGGAACCAGATGATCTTTAAGGTCCCTTCCAACCCAGACTATTCTATGATTCTACGATTATTAAAAGAAATGGACTTTTCAAAGCTTCCTATGTGGCCCACAACATCTACATGTAGCCTTGAGGCAATTCCACACATTAGACTCCTATCAAAACACTACTTACGGAAAAGCTAATCCCTGTAAGTTATGTAAGTTTATTCGACTATGGTATGAAACAGTTTAAAGTAGAAGGACTCAAAAATGTATCCCAGTAACTCTTCTAGAACACTTCAAAACCTATTTAAACAGATGTTTAAATTAAGTTCCTTTCATACAGCATGTTAAAATATAAGGTAGTATGAAGGTTTCATTGTTATTAGTTGAAGGTATCAAGCAAAACACACAAGTGGCAAGTAACACATTTCTCCTAAGCAAGTCAATAAACCCTCCCTAGTGCATCAGTCCAGAGCATATTTCCTGGTCTCCCACATGCACTATGTAGACCACGGACAGGCAGCCAAAAGCTACGAGCAAGATTGGCTTTTTGTTGTAAACCCAAGAATTCAGAGTGCATGGTTCAAAGCACAGATAAATGCCTAGATTAAAAACTTTTTTACTAGTTCCCCCTGTCTCTCGAGAGGTCATTTATCCTCCAAAGTATTTAAAGGTGGTCAGCTGTCAAAGACCATATTTTCAGCTGAATTACAGGCGATTTAGCCACGATCTTTTTGTGATACGGGATTTCGGAAGAGGTGTTAATCATATTTTGAAAATTCTTCTAGGGCTTCTGCTACATTACTGTGTCCTAGAAACTTCAAATGATGTTTAAACAAAAGATCTTGGTAAGATCTAGCATAAGGAAAGGCATGTTTGGGAAATAACTCTCAGGTGCATTAAGAACATCAGAATAGTCCATCAGGCTCCAGCAGATTTTAAGGAGTGCCAAATATCTGAGGAGGAATTAAGTTTCTGTTAAAAAAAAGTGTTCTCTCTCAGCTTTCCTCGAGGAAGCAGCTTTAAAATAAAAAAGTTCCTCAGAGTTCTGTCACAGCATTTAACATTTTTACTGGATGTCTTCTCTTAATTGCTATAATTTACCTGGACTTAAATACCATGCCTAATCCTGGAAAACTAACTTGAAGATCAATCTAACTGCCCACAGAGGCTCTCCAGGTTCCTGTTCCCATTCTTCTTAGAACCAAGATTCCCAGTTACAGCCCTGTAATACTCCAGCAGCTTCCCAGTACAGGTTCTTCAGCCATGACCCACTTGTTGCTCGGATAAAGTAGTAATATTTTGTTGCCAGGTGGTACAGCTACTTTCATAATGTTTTAAGTCTATCAAGAAAGCAGAGGGCTACCAAGGTAAAAATTCAGCAGTTGCCTGAGCAGTGATACCAGGCTCTTTTAATACATCTCTAAACCACTGTCCTGGTTTGAAAAGGAAGTGACTTTTTTAAGGAAGTTATAGTCAAACCAATCAGTGGTCAGGTTGAATATTGACATCTGGTATGACCACTGAAGAGATTTGTCACCTCTGAGAACATAGGGAGATAAAGGGGAGAATCACAGAGGAACTTCCTTTTGTGTTCTGGTTGTTGAAGAGAGCAGATGTCCTCCCCTGCCCAGCCTGAGGCCTGAAGCCTGGGGCCTGGGCCTGGGTGGGGGAGGGGGAAGCCATGCGGCCTGAGGTGAGAGGTAGGCCGGAGTCCAGAGAGAGAGAGAGGGTGAAAGGAAATGGAACTGAGCCAGCTTCTGCACGATGGAAGGGTGGAGAGATGATGAGATGGGTTTTTTTGCCCCCCCCGCCCCGAGAGAGAGACTGTGCCGGCCGAGGAGCGAANTATGGCTGGACTTTTCTTGTATAGCCATAGACTGAACCAATCTGTCTTTAATACATGAGACTGCATTTAGGTGGATGCAGTGGCTGGATGCCAAATAAGGTGACCTGCTGCAGTGATGCCAAGTGTGAAGAAGAGAAGATAAAGAGGGTGTGGTGGTGCCCTCTGTCTTCAGAGCAGAAGACCAGGAAGAGGGTGTGGTGGTGCCCTCTGTCCTCAGTGAAGAAGAGACCCTCAGCCCCAGGGGTTGTAAAATGGGGGGGACTGTTTTCCCAAAAAAGGAGCTTCTGGTAGTTGGCAAAGCATCGTTGAATCCTGGGAGCAGTTTCGGTCCATGGATGGTGGTGAGAGCACCAGACATGGAAGGACTACTATGGCTTACAAGAGAGACTCCTCTCTTCTTTGATGGACTGAGAATTGATTACTTGAGTATTGTTAACTGATCAGGAAATCCAAGGTTTTGTCGGATTGTGTGAAGGGTGGAAGTTGGGAGCAGGAGGAGGAATGTTTTGGAGAGTTTTCGTTCTGTTTCCTGTGTGTTTCTTCCCCTTTAGTGTAGATTAATAATGTTTTTTTCTTCTATTTCTAAGTTTGAGCGTGCTCTGCTCTGTTCCTGATCACATCTCACAGCAGTTATTGGTAAAAATATATTTTCATGGGGCACTGGCATTGCGCCCAGTGTCAAACCATGACAACCACAAAGTTCCAAGTCTCAGTCCAAATCTCTGCAGTGAAATCAGATCTGGCATTTAGACTTGGCCTCCCGTAAAAGGTCAACTCCTGAGAAAGTTGTATCACAGTTTGAAGGGTTTGGTTCAAACCTTCTCTAAACATAATGAGTAATTTCTTTCATGTCAGTATGATCTGTAAAGTTTATCTATTATGGCTCAACTCTGTTTATTTCAGTTTTATTACGAATTGTATTCAAACTGTTTATTGATAACAGTGGAATTGTAATGAAGCATAATCCCGTCTAACACTGTAAGGCTGTAAAACGAGGTGTCGCAGGAAACAATATTTTTATTTCAAGTAAATCTTGTCTTTCAGTTTTGGTTGTCCTGCTTTTTCTCTCCTATTTTATGGCCAAATTCTGCATGGAGGTACACAAAATCAGATCATACTGACAATGGAGGAAAGCACACGTGTACAGAAGAGGAGAGATTTAGTCTTTCCTGTTTATGAAATAATCTTACTTAATTCATCCATGTTTTCTTTGGTACTACAATTAGCATGGAGAGAAACCCTAATGTATGCTATGTGCACACCAGGAAGATAAGATGGCCAAATGGCAGTTTTCTGCACACTTTTTTTCCAACAAATTTAGCTAGACCACAGCTTAAAATACACCTTTTAGTTCTAATGTCAGGGTAGCTGAACAGTTTACAGATACAAAATTCTTAGCTATTGGGGAGGCAAAAATAGGTAATTTTTTCCTCTATGTACTGAATTCTAACATAGGGAAGATTTCAGTCTCCTCTTTCTACTGATCTGAAATGAATGGGATGCCATCTTATCTTGGATAAAAATAGTTTCTTTTAGAACTTCACAAAATGTCAGACCAGCTTGCCGGATACTGGAAAAGCACTAGATGATGATGTGACACAGGACTTCTTAAGAGTCACAGCTGAAGCAGTCCGTTTTTTAACATCCCATATTTTATATACAACATTAACCAGGATCAGCCATCAATTGTCTTTGATTCCCCTGTAGATGTTCAGTTGGCATTCATAAAGCTCTTCATGCAAATCAAGGACAGTATTTTTTCTTTAGAAGATGCCACATTTCTCTGGGTTTTATGAGAATATGCACTATTCTAGAGTGTGAAAAAGGATCACTGAGAATTCTGGAAAGATATAATAGACCAAATCCCATGAAAATTGTCTGGTTTAGGCTGCAAATCTGAATGATCTGATTTGCTGTACTTATGCTGATCCCAGGACAAATCGGTGAATCCATCCGTACAAAGCTCATTGATGGTTTAGACCCTTGGACACTAAAAGCACAGAGAAACAAAATCAAAATCACCAGGCACCGAGAAGGCCTTGGGACTTCCAGGGTAAAAATGTAACAAGTGATGCAACAGGCATCAAGATAGACCTGGGTGAGGGAAGGACCAAAATTAATGGTCGTTTTGGTAAATGGCCTCATAGTTTAAACTACAAATGAATTTGCAATTCACTTAACAGAGAAGACCTCACTGCAAGCTCTGAGAAATAGTTAAAGAAAATCAGGACCTCCTTATAAACTTGCAATTGTCCATGAGTAACCAACTATGAGCCTGAATTCCTGAAAGGCTGAATCTTGCAAAGTGAACAAGATAGGCCCATATTAAAACTTTTAACGACTTTAGTTAAAAAAAAGGAGAAAAAAAAGGAAAAAAAAAAGGTGGAACTTTGCAGCCAGCTGGCTCCATACCGAAAGCCAGGCTGCACAGCTTGAACTTAAAGCTATCTTAACATAATGAATAAGTGCCAATAATTAGCATATGTAGTGTGAACAGGTTTGCTGGCACAAGCAAGTGAAAAACTCCAAGGTAAAGTTATTATTAGGGAGTAATTAGCTCTGTGAAGTAAATGAGTGAAACAATAGCTGCCAGCACTGACAATATGGCTAACATCTGACTATGTAGAAGATAACATTGTAAAGTATTGCTCCCTGAGCTAGAATCTGTTAATAACCATATGTTAGTGTAATTAATGCAGAGTCTTTCTGACCTGTTGTCACATAAGAACAATACTTTCTGGGAAATATTCAAACAGGCAGCTCTAAACTCATGGATGGCAAAAAATAATTTGGGAAGTTGCTTACAAACACCTTTTCTTCTGCATGTCTTTAAAAAGAACTAAAAAACAGAAAATGGGGGAGGAGAGTAGAAAAAAAGCCCCTACACTTATGCACCAACTTCTTTTAAGGCTGATGACAAAGAGGTCAAACCCTGGATTGAGGCTTTCCAGACCATCTAAATGAAACCCTAAATGATAAATACTACCCTAAATAATTTTACGGGTGCTTGTAATCCATGCCCAGACCAAATTCTACAATTTGGTTAATTATATGGAGCAGCTTAAACCCTTTATGCAAAAAAATCCTTGAACTCAGGAGTGTTCAAATCTGAGACTAGGTTCTGAATTTTTTGGCTTGAGCCCATTTCTAAATTGGATAGATCCCTCCAGGTGTCTGACATTCATCAGACATTCTGCCAAGGTCTTAATATCCTGCTAGATAGGGAGGGTCTCTGCTTGTCCCCCACAAAGGACATTCACACCTCCAAATGAGTGAATTCAGTGACTACAAAGTGCAAGGCTACAGATAATTACTCTTGAGAAGGTACTAAAAATCATGCCCAGAACTTTTGAATTTTCCTAATAAATGGCACTGATGCAGTGTTTTCCTCCTGTCATATCAACACCTCAAAATGTTTCAAAGAGGTCTAGTAAATACAGTTTGCTCAACAAGTCTTACATAATTACTGTATTTTCAAGTCATTGTGCTGATGTAGTGCATCCTACAGAGAACACATATCCCATGAGAAGCCATCGTTTCTGAAGCTCCTTGGTAAAGAGACCTTTTTAATTTAATTTGAATATATCTCTATTCCAGTTGAGCATCTTACATGAACCTTGTTCATTAGAGCATTCACACTCATTGGCTCACTGCAACAGTTTCCTAGAGAGGGCAAAGTGTGGTGATACATCCCAAAAGAACAGCCTTCATTTCTAAAAGAAGTAGTTAAACAACTTCAAGGACCTGGCCATATTTAATTTCAGTTTAAAAAAATTACAAAATTTAATGCAAGCTTGTTAGTAGGTTCCCTTTTCCCTTTTTAGTAGGGCAGCTAAAAAAAGAAAAAAAAAAGAAAAAAAAGAAAAGAAAAGAAAGTTTTTTAATGCTTCACAGCCTATTATGGCCAGGCAAAGGAGTCCTGCATGTTTGAGATCTCACACATTCATCTTCTCGCTAAACATCTGTTTAAGGCTTGTCTGATCTACCTGTCAGCACCAGTGATCCATAAAGTGTTTGAACCTCCTGTCACAAACCTCAGTGC
>WEIT01033018.1:1295-15784 GCA_013389985.1 Dryoscopus gambensis | reverse complement strand
TGTCTTGATTAAAAGACAGCACATCACCATCAGAAGTTTTACAATAGTTCTCATTATCTTTTTGTCTTGGGTTGTCTGTTGGGAATCCAGGGAGAATCTACTGTTACAGTGGACTAACAAGGAGAACATTGTGAAAAATAAACTGAGATCATGCAAATGACACGTGATAGTCCACCAAACAACTATACAGTATTTTAAATTTGATTGTTCTAGGTTCCTTGGATTCATGAAAATGTCTGTTATTTTTTAAATGAAGCATACTCCAAAATAATATGCTAGATAAAGCCTCTTTAGTTCATTTGTCATCCAAACAGCAGAAAATCCATCTTAGATTGCACAGTAAATCAAAGTATATTTCCAAATATCACTGTACTAAGCATTCTCATTGTTCTACTGCTTCTTATCTTTCTTATCTTTCATGATGGTCACTGAATTTTCATGTGAGCTGATCCAGTTACTAAATTAAAAGAACAGGAGAAAATAATGCTAACAATACTGCTTTACTGTGAGATTCTAAACCAGCTTTTGAAAAATGAATAGTGTTCATTTTCTGCTAGAAAAAAAACCATCAGACTCTGTTAAAACTATTGACATCTGTGAGGTAGTCAGTTCTCTACATGCAAACAATGTTGCTTCTTACCAGAGCATCTGTTTCCTTCTCAAGAATAACCTTGTTGGCTAAAAAATGTGCCATGGACCATCAAGAGGAAAAATAAAAAGGTACTGGCACAAAATTGCATTAAAAATAAATATTAAAAGCTCTGCAGGTTTTTAGTTTACGTTAGGATTTGCTCCTAATTTTGTCCTGTAATATTATCACACTTGCATTTATCTTAAGAATATTTTGCCCAGTCTGTAAGCCACAAACCTAATTGATACAAAATAAGTTCAAAGAATAGTCTGAGCTCTAAAAGCCACTCTACTCATCAACACAATTCTCTTAATCACCATCATCATCATCACCATCATCTTCTAATTCTCTCTATCTTATGGATTTCTCCATGAATAAAGTCTCTTTTGAGTGTCAGATGTAATTCCCTCTGTCACAGCCTGTTGCAGCCTCATATCAAACAATCTCAAACTCATTCAAATGTGCAGCTTCTCTTGTCACAGGACCTGGAAGCAAGGTGAGATATTAACTGTTCAAAGAAGGAAGTATTTTCTTGAGTAAATTTTCTGCAGACCAAGGTGTCAGAAAGCTTGTTCAATGACATTTACAGTTTATGTAGGCTGTGTTTATATAGAACCCTCTAGATAATCTGATATGGAAAAATTTGGCTTTATAGTGAACTCAGACCAAAGCCACTGTGATCTTTTTGCTGAGTAAATTTTGGAAAAAAATATTGTCTTGTCTCTTTCCACATGGTTCTATCTCAAATAACCAGCTCCTTCATCTTATCCAGCAAACTGTTTTCCAGAAACTTGTTCCACATATAAGTCACATGTCTTGCTATTGGGAAATTAAGGAAATTTAAAAGGAAAAAAAGGAAACAAATGTTTAAAAACTGGCAATTCAAAACTCTTTGAATCTTAGATTTGTGAGTTCTAGTCTTCAATCTTTATTCTGAAGTCAAGGCAGTTCTTGCCTCACTGGCTGAGGACTCCACTTCACTTTAATTTTTCTCCAAATTTTTTCATCGCAGGAATAGATAATGTAATTTAATCTAAACACAGAAATGAAACCTTTCAATTCAAAGGGGAATAGTTTCCCTCATGTCCAATGCAATAACAATTTAATGTCAATAAAATCAGCTGGCTACATCTCTAGGGGTGATTTCTCATAACTTTTCACATACATACTAACTTTGGGATGAAAATATTGAATGAAAAGTGGTGGATGATTCACAAAGATATATTCTTCATTAAATATGTTTGTTTAAGGTTAAGTTAGACTAAAATTCTGTTAATTACATGTTTATATTTCTATTAATAATACATTTATGTTAGTTATCTTTTAGAGCTATAAGAGCTAAATTCTATCACTCAGCCCCATCAGGATAAAAGCCATTTGGCTCCTATATACAATATGAGTTTGATTTTGGCTGATAAATATCACGCACAGCCGAGAAGGTCCAGCTAACCAACTGTCTTGTCTATGATAGTGGCTGTCAGCAGACACTTGAGGAAGGAGAGCCGAACTCTTCTGAAGCATTTTCCATTCTCCACCTCCAAGACCTGCTGAGTCACAGATGGTGTAATTGTACCTAGTATTTTCCATCTTTTTTTTTTGTCAATTTTTGATTGATTTTCCAACTTATATAAAATTTTATGTGGACAAAGTCATGGGAAAATAAATTCCTCATTTTAACTGTGTGTGTAATAAGACTTGGGCTTATTTTAAACATGATACATTTGGTGCCTTGGTTCTTTAACTGAAGGCACATAAAAAGCACCCTGCTCACTTGTAACTGTTTCTGCAACAGTGAAAAATGAGTTAGCTCACATTAATATCGTGTCAGTATCATTACTACATGCTGCTTTAGTATTTTGTGATTTACTCTAAACCCACATGATTTTCTTAAGCAATACATATTAAATTACCATGAAGCATTTCTGGATTTTGTTGTCTTTCTCTGCACTCCAAACCAAGTCTTTGTCAATACTCCAGATTCCTTATTAAATATACTTTTACATTACACAGGTTAAGAAGGGCCCTTAGAGTTTCATATATTAAACAGGTGGCCTTAATTGACACAGCATGCTGAGTTATTACACTACACAGTAAGTTAATACCTCATGCAATGGTTTAGTTTGGTCTTTGCTGCTACAAGGTGTGAAATGTACATTCACTGAGAGAATGGAAAGCCAACATATGTGGAGATGAAAGGGGCAAAGTCCTCTTACAAATGTCCAACCTGGCAAGAGTGTCCTTTCTGCTGTTTATATAGCTCCTCCACAAAACATCCTACTTGTCCCACATCCTTCATCCAATTTGTATGAACAGAAGATACAGCTCTTCCCATGGAATTAAAATATTCATTCCAAGTTAATTGGAAGGGGGTTGTTTTCTTTGTTTTACAGGTTGATTTGGATAAGTAAGCTGCAGGGATGTGAAATAACAACTCAGTCCCTCATGCCTCAGCTATCAAGAAGAGTGACAGCATCACTGGGACTCACAGGTGCTCTGGAGTTTGCTCTCAAAATGTTCTCAATATTTGCTCTCTTCTCAGGCACCTTGCTGCCATTTTCTGCTCACTGCAGTTGTCTGAAACAGGAGGGATTTCCTTCAAAGTCCCAAAGCCAGTTAAATTTGAATCACAACCTGAACTATTTAGATTGACTCTCTAGAGCCACAAGGAACTGCTGGTTTGACAGCAGCCTGTGCACACCTTTTCAGCCCTTTTCCTTTGTTCTTCCTCCCATAAAACAAAAGGACAGTGGAGTTGGCCTGCTTGAACAGACTTGGCTAGCTTAGCATTTTCCTTCACACGAGCATCCTCACATAAGCACCTTAATCAACAAGTAGCCACAAGGGGAGCTGAGTCAATGCTACCCATCACCTCACAGTTTTCCTGAGGCCCACGAATGCTCCTAGCATTTACACTTACTCCATGTGCTGACAGTAATCAGAAATACAGAAATCTTTTATGGGGCCAGCCGAATCTTTTCCTGCAAACTACTGCTGTAATTGAAGTGCCATAACTTAAGGCTCTGATATGCCCTATACCTTTTCAAATTTAAAGAAATCTGGACAACAGGATGCAGCTTTTTGCTCACAGCCTCAGGGTTTCAAAATTAGGTTTCAAATTAAAAAAAAAAAAATACTGAACAAAATATACCATCCCTGAGGTATGTCTAAAAGACATGTTGATTTCATCCTTTTCTTTAGTTATGCCACTTCTTCAGCACTATTCTTGCAGAATCAGCAGGAAAAAAAATATAATGGCTGGGTCAAATGCTAAAGAAAGCATTTTGAGCCTTTTTACTGAAATCTTGTGGCGCACAGACTCAGCATGATGAAAACCATTGAATTTTTTCTATGCCTAACTGGTGTTTTCATTACTACATTTCTAAAGCAATGCTCTCCGTCTCTACCTTCAAAAATGCCAACTGTCCCATTTTCATCTAGACAATTCTCATTTTTCTTATCTGTTTTTGGCTGTCACATGCTTTATCTGTCTTGCATGTTTTGTTTGCCCATGCACGTTACTGCAGCTGAGGCAGTTAACAGCAGTGCTTCTGTGCAACAGGCCTGGATTATCGGAGGGTGCTGCGTGTGGAGCCGGCTGAGTTAAGATGAGCACTGTTTAATCTGTTCAGTTTGAAGGTGCAGGGTGTGGCAAGATTTTCAGTTTTATGGTTGTTAGCACTGCACTAAAGATAGCTTCAAAGCAAAGTAAAACCTCATGGCATACTCTGTGCACAGCCTTCGTGTAATATGAGTTGAAAAGAAATATTTATGTATTCATACAATGGTACTTCCTTGTTGTATAAAACATCAGAGCCCTTTTTAATATATGACATTCTGATGCATAAATCTCAAGCAAATCAATCCCTTAAAGCACAAATGAGTACAATCATTTTAGGTGCCCCTTTTTCTTCTTTCAAAAATAAATCCTGCATTAAATAGATTTTGGGGACAAAAATACATGAGATGAGAGGCCTGAAGTACTGATCTCCTCTGAAACCTCTCAGCTCCATTCTTGAAGCCAGCTTTTCAAGTGGCTGAATTAAAGTCCAGTACTTTTATTATAATCACCAGTTGAACAAATAGCACACTATGTAATTGCCTCTTTTTAAGAGATAGAGACAGTTCCAGGTTTCCTGGCACAAATAATCGCATTGATCTTGGGTTATAATTTTGTGACCCCCCAATACAATGATATGAGGATTTCTGATCTTGCTTTCTTCTTTAAATGTCCTGCTAAGTCGAGAGATCTGACATGAATAACTAACCTCAAATGGTCTGTGTGAATTTCTTTTATGGAATAATAACAAAAGTTAGAAGAATAAAGTAAACAACAACAATAATAATAATAGAGAGAACTCTGGTAAATCTGTTAAATATCCTGATTGGGCTTTCAGTGGCAGGCATCATAGCAAGAGGATGATTCACACAGCACGCATGCATGCTTGTCATCCTTAGTGGCAAACTGCAGCAAGTCCTGTTAATGATTCATAGGGTGGAGTTTCCTGGTAGAGCTGCATGTTCCAGCTTAGCAGACTGACTTTAACATTATCACTAGATCAACAGCATTCAAATAAATGCTGAGCTCACTCAGTCCCAGGCGAAAATTCCAAAGGGATACCAGTTAGATACATAGCACAAATGAAGGGAAAGAATAATTAAAGCCATTGGAAGCAAAAATAAAGGGATCTCAGCTATGCCTTCATCATAACCGATACATACTAGTGGCATATTTGAGACTTGTCATTACAGTTATATCTGGTCAAAAACACCAGGGATATATCAGGGGCACGATATTCTAGGGACATATGCATATGTCCAGCAACACAAATAGGGCAAAATGGGCCAACCCCACATTTTATCTGATGTGGGTGGTTTTGTTGGCATCCCATCAAAGTGCCAGCTGTTTACAGTATCAGTGTGCCTGCTGTCCTGGCAGGCTGCTGGGGCATCATGAACTTACATTTCCTACTCAGATATGCCTATCAGATTTACTTTAGCCAAGAAGCCCCTCCTGTCCAAGGACCTGACCTACAGGAAGAAGCCACAGACCTGGTTTCCAGGGACTGGGGACTGTCTCCTTCCCAGGCTCCTCTCCTGGAGTAGGGAGCCTGAAGTGGAAGCTTATACCAAGACAGCCCTGTGAGGTTTGATGTGGGCTGGTGACAGAGCTGGGGTTTGCTCCAGAAATCACCATAAATCTCCCAGGACTACTGCTGTCCTGGCCTCTGTTAGATCATTACTTGGGCTTCAGAAGGCTCTCAGGGCTGTTTCTGGTCCCAAGTTTCTCAGACCGACTCTAGCATCTTTCCAATGTTTTTTTTCTTTTCTGAAGGAGAAAAAGGTGGAATAGGAAAGAGAAATAAAAGAAATTAGGCTGCTCTTAAATGAAAACTTTTTTGAATTCATTTCACTAGAAAATGTCAGGATTTTTCTGTTTTTGTACCAGCCCAGACTAAAAGCTTTAAAAAATACCAAAAATACCCTACATATCACCAAATCAGCATTTGACCTACTCCAGTTATATTCACGCAGAATTATCTTAATAAAAAAGGTCTGTGGTAGAGGGATCTATTATTAATATACTTTCCATCTGTCTGTATTTATTCATAATGGAACATGTAGTCATTTTCACATTTTTTAGTAATAAAACATATCAGCATTCTGTGAATTAGTGGCATTATAGTGAAGGATATTTTGCTTTTCAGAGATTGATAGCTCAGGAGACCAGCAGATGAACAGACAGATGAATAGAATGCTCCCTGCTCTGAAGTTTACAGCAAAAGCATGTAACTCTACTTGTCTACTTTGAAGCCAGACTTCAAAGTAAGTCATGTGTTAAAATGTACACAATATGACTATTTACCATATTAATGAGAGAATATGGCAATACTCTCTTATTAGAAAAAAATATTTGTGTCACTTCTTTTCTTTTGAAGTCAGCTGTTGATTTTAAATCAAGCAGTTAACGTAACTTTTGTCAGTCCCATTCTGGATGTATGTGGGTCACTGTGTTTGCATTAAGTGTCAGGATGGGAAGCTGCCTTCATGAAAATTATGCTTTCATGTAGTCAATTTGAAAGATATTCATTCCTCCATTACTCATGTTTCTTATTACACTGGAGAATGATGACATTCAAAAGCAGATAGTCAGACATACAAAGGGTAGCACTTGGAGCCCATCTATCTTGCTTGGAGGAAAATGCAGAGGTCTAATTCATTACAGTTCTTTGAAACTGTAAGATGAAGACACTATAGAATTGCAAAGTACTTTTGTTATTAAGGGAGCAGGGGAAATTTTCACCTTTTAAAATTCAAAATAAAACAGAGAAAATCTTCCCCCAGGAAACTGCACTGGCTCAATCTGCTTCATTCATCATCCTTTTTAACCTCAATATATACCTTAACCTCCATTTTCATCCCTCCTCCCTCCCTCAAACACCCTCCTGCTCTGTTCTTCCCCTTTCTTCATTTGAAGTTTCTCTGTAGAAGCTATATTTTGTCGCTCTCTTTGGTGCTTAGAAAAGCAGGAAAACTCCCCTGCAAGATGTTTGTCTAAACCTGTTTTGACAAAATTCCCAAGAAGAGGAATCCACAGCCTCTCCAGCCAGTTTGTTCAAATTGTGCTCACAATAAAAAGCAGAAATAGAATGGTTTCTCTTATGCCTAAACTGAGTCCTTTGTGTGTAACCACATGCTGGGAAAAAATAACTGTCACTTCATGTTTAACACACATAGGTGAAGGTTTCTGAGACTTTTGGATTTTCTTTTCCTGCCAGTTTCATTCCAGAGAGGGGTTATAATGTTTTAAAATATAATTTTCCACCGCATCACATAGACATATTTTAAATGATCCAATTTAAAGTCAAATTTTATTATTTGCTTCATCTCTTCTGTGCCACTTCAAATGAGTAACAGAAATCACAACCAGCTAAAACAACCTATATCTACCCACACAAGTCCAGTTGGCTTCAGCAATTCCATTTACACTGCTTCTTTGACAACACAGAAAATGATTGGGATTTGCTTGTGCTGCTGAGATGTACTGTACATCACAGAGCTCCCACTCATTTATATTGCTGCATGCCAGGCTCTGTGCACACAGCCAGCACACATTTTATTTCCTCCCACTTGAACACATTGTTGTAATTAGGTGCAAGTCACAGAGAGCATTGCTTTATTTCCTTATCCTTAAAATCACAGATCAGAGCTAGAGTTGTAGAGTAGAGAATTAATTTCTTATTTCAGTCTTGTTTCTTTTCTCACTATTCTTGCTGCTAAAAAAGAAATAAGGAATATATAAAGGAATTGAAAATATTGAAATGCTATCAATAGGATTTTCTACATATAATTTCAAGCACAAATTATTTTTTCTATTTAACCTTAGTTCTGGTCCACTTGGGCAAGAAGACCCAGAAGGCCAGGTAGGGAATCTGAAAAGTCACAGATGGAAGAGAATTATTACACTGCTGAGAGCGAGAAAGGCAGTCAGAGACTGGCTTGGCAGGATTCTTTCCCAACCAGATCATTTTCTGCCATCACCAGAGACAGGGACAGAAGCGAGCGTGGGGGTCAGAGCCAGAGTATGAAGCTCTTTAGAGATTTCAGTCTGCACTATTGCACTTTTGAAATTTTAAATATTGTTAAAATTTAGTTGATTCTTGGAAAAGCACTGAGAGCAGAAGAATGCTATGGAATCCTACATCCAGTGCACTGTATTTGGAAGTTGCATTCTGCTTCTTAGATTTCACTCTTTTAAGAAGTCCAGTCATAAATGATTTGTGTTACCTATCATATCCAGATTTTGACTGATTCCTCCCATTCCCTGTATTCCATTGTGAAGACCAGCTAGGTTTTCCCAAGCGTTCCTAGACAGTCAGTTAACACCAGCTCCCTTGGAGAAAAGAAAGGAAGTTTATGTAAATTATGTATGTCTGAAAAAATTCTGTATGAGTAGCCAGTTAGGGTTTAGTGTTCAGATAGCTTCAGATCTGACTAAATATCTAATATAACAGAATAGTAAACTTCAGAAGATGTAATTCAGTTGCTGTCACTGCCCCAGAATTGTTGAGCTCTTTAATCCTTCAAACACCAAATTATTCTTGCAGAGCTCACAGCAGGGGATTGCAGAGAAAGTCTGTACAGTATTTACTTTTTTAAACGCATACTTTTCCATGCAGTATTAAGAAAAAAAAGTGGTGAATGCACAGCAAAAAACCAGCACAGACTTGATATCATTTCTTTAGCTAGAGTATCCGAAGTGATACAATCTGATATCCCACTCAAATATAACTCTTCCGTCACATATCTACAGCTGCAACCTACTAGAGAAAAAGATTAAGTGGAAGGAAATTTAAGCCACAGTAGGCCTAGCAAGTCACCTGCTAAAGACTTTGGATGAGAGTCAAGGGGTTAGCTGAATTCCCAGTCAAGTAATTCTGTATTCTTTCTCTGAAAACATCTGTGCTGAGGAATGGGATAGCAATGCATACATATGGACTTTTTAAATTTCTTGTGCTTAGCTAAACATATCTGCAGAATGATGATGCTTTGCAGATTGTACAGATTTGTTTACCTCTTTCTGAGAGGCATGGGTATAAATTTTTTCCTTGGTATGCTATCTCATTTAAACCACTTACTTGTAGTTCTTGGAACATGACCACAAGAGGTAAATGAATAAACATGAAAAGGCAAAATTCAACTGTGTTACTACACAATCTTATTTCCATTGTTTCCTTGATCAGGCAGCAAGTTCTAGAGTCTTTCAGTCTGTAATGGAACAACTAAGAAAAAAAAAAGTGGATGAAGGTGTATTTTTTTTCTTGTATTTCACGTATATATTTTTTCCCTCAGGTAACCTACAAGTAAATGTGACAAGAAAATAAAAATCACTTTGAAAATGAAATAATTTATTTTACTAGGTGATGCTGTGGTCAATGGAAGAAGTGGGCTACAGACTAGAAAATATATTAATTTTTGTCCAAATATGCTTCTAGTCTAGGAGGTAAATCACTATAAAGCCCATGTCTACCAACAATGGAACACAAAATTTACTACTGGCTGTCACTGGTCCTTTATCTTCTTGTATTTTTTATGCCATTTTGATGCTTGAATAAAGTCACTTAGATGTCTTTCGGGAAGCAGAAAACCCACCTAATTATTATATTGGTTTTAAGTCTTCTTCGTTTTAACAAAGGAGCTATGAGAAGATTTTAAAAGTTCAATAAACCTTACTGATTTAAAGACTGCAGCATCCTTTTTTTACTTTCCCTTCCTTATATTCCTGTTAGTACTCAGTCAAATTCAGCCTTTTGTTCTGAAATTTTTCTTGTTTCACAGTGAATTCAGGAGTCAGTAGGAATGTGGAACTGGACAAGACCATGAGGAACTTATATATTAATGCCCTTGAAATCACAGGAAATACTGTGCTTGATATCTAATTTCAGGGGATCCAAATAGTTTCTGCAGTACATGTGCCCATAGAGCATCCTTTCCACCATCCATTTAAAAAGTATAAAACCTGTAATGAAACATCAAAAAGAAGAAATATAATTTCCCATGGAAAGAGAGCAGGAAGGAACGAGAAAGTAGCTCCCAGGGATAACAAAGATTGGTATGGAAAAATGGCAATGGGTCCAGGGAAAACTATTAGGATCACTTATGTTCCTGTGGAGGACCCAGCCAAAGAAATGTCCTCAGTTCCCTTCAATGTGACCTAGTCTTGTGCTCAGCTAAATTTTGAATATGCAAGGAAAAATATGCTACCAACGTTTTGAGAAATTGAAATTCTCCTTGTTATCTCTTCACACCTTGCCTCATGTCCCTTTGTGCCACGGCACATTCTGCCCTACAGGAAGGCACAAAAGCCACAGCAGTAGGAGTTGCCAGGATGCTTCCTCCCTCTTCAGCCATTAGAGCCCACTGGAAGCCCCAGAGCGTGGGATTAATGTAATTTAAGTGCAAAGCAAACAAACAGTTATCCTGTTACATCCAGCCACATCCTCTTTCCGTAGGGCTGGGGGATTGTGACAAAGCTAAAAATGTAGCCTTTCTGTGAATAGACAATGAGAAAAAGACCTGGAGAGTCATTCCTTCCTTGGGAATGGGACAGTTATAACATCTGTGCTTATAGAGGTTGCCTCCTGTGGGATGAGCACAAAGGTGAATACACAGAGTCAGTTGTTCCTCCTCTCAGAAGTCAGAGCTGAACCCATAGCAACATATTAATTTTAAAAAGGAAAGTAAAAATAATTTTCAAGTATCTTCAGCACAATATTCAAGTCACCAAAATCTATTTCCAGCACAAAAAATACACCTTTTCTATTCTTCATATACTTCCCAATGTTCTTGAAGTTGGGATTTCCATCAGAATAGAGTATAAACCACAGTTATAGTTTAGTGATGGGGAAGACCCTTACAAATTTTCACAAGAGGTACAAAGAAATAGAGCTACAATGAACCGTGCACAGTGAGATGTTAAGCAAGATAATCAGCTTTGTCTGACACTGTTTCACCTTGATATCCATTATTTGTCTCGGATCTATTTTTGTCCAAGGGCCAAAATTATCACCAGATGTAAAATAAAGTAGTTCTCTTGAACTCACTGGAACTACATCAAATAAAATTGATAATCATGTCTCTTTTATTTAAATACAACCAGATCAGATGTTAATAGGCTAGGTTTCAACACTAGAAGGCTTAACCTTTGTCAAGTATGTTAAAAAATGTTTAGTAATTAATTTATTGATATTATTATTGGGAAAGAAATACTAAGATATGCTTCAAAGCGTAATTTAGCCAACACCAGGATGTCTAAAACAGATTATGAGGTCTATGCCAAAATTGCTTTTGTCAGAGTAAAAGGTTTTTATATAGACCCATGAAGTATAGCTTTGGATCTTTAAAGAAGGAAAAAAAGGCTCTACTGTAAATAGCTGGTTTGCATATTTCTTATGAACTGTGATGAAAATAGCTGCTTTGCATGCTATACCATAACATCGTTATGAAGATGTTAAAGTGCTCTGGTGGAAACGCAGCAAATAGAACCAGGCATTTCTGTACAACTAAAATATTCAAATGCTGGCATGGATCACTGAAGAGGGAAAGAAGGTTGAAAAGCAATTGAGAAGTGATAAACAGTCAATATTCACATCAAACTGATTGAATTGCATCACCGCAGTTGGTAGATTCCTGGTTGTACACTCTGTTGGGATGGTAGTGCCACCAGTAACTCAGTCATGGGGAAGACACCTGTCTTGATTCCGGCCAGGACTAATCAGGGCAAATTTTTGCAGCAGCCAGGAGGGACATGGCCAGGACCTTGAGGTTATTAATATCACGTCACACCATGCCCGGGGAGGGGAGGGGGTGATGTTCTTTCCAGTTTGCTGAGGGGTGTGGTCGGGCAGCTCCATGCTCTGCTGGATGAGCAGTCGCCCATAAATCGTTCACCTGCCTTGGATGCTCTCTTACCAGCACTGGTATCAACACTGTTTTCTTATCTCACTGCTATTTCCAGTAAATTGTTCTTATTTCAATCCCAGTTCTTTACCTTTTTGTGCCTCCAGTTCTCCTCTTCACCCTGCTATGAGGTGGGGGAGTGAGTGAGCAGTGAGTGGTCTGGGGTGTTTCAGCAGGAATAATAAATTGGGGGATACCATTCCTAAACTATGACAAGATTTTAACTGTTTCATTACTATTACACATGGAAAGACAATTCTTGTGGTATGGACGCTGCGCTGGACTTGAGTGTAGAAGTACAATAAAATAAAAAGGAAAAAAACTGTAAAAAGGTCAAAAATAAAGGCTTTTCCATTTATTTAGAACCATGTTATGGGAATGACATTATCAGTTAAGTGAAAATCTTGTGTATTATGCAAAACATCTCTTCAGAATCTGTTCTAAGTAATTAGGCCAAAATTTGGATGATACTGACAGGTTCACAATCAGAAATCCAACAGGCTACAAATACTGACAGATCTTGCCACCTCAGTGGAAGACCTAAGTAAGAATCAGAAAATGCCACCCAGCCTAATTATAAATTAATCATCTGTTCTATGAAAGTAAAAAAGACAATATAAATATCCTTTGGTGAACAAGTTTTTTAGTACAATACCAGCAGTAGAAGGAAAATTAAAACCTTCAGCAACAGAAGTCTCAAGGAATGTCAGTGGTTTAAGACTATGTCTCCTAGTGGTATTTTTCTTCTCATCTTTGAATTGCATAGGCAGCTCCAGCCAGAAAGTATCCTGGAAAACAGAAATATCTGGTCAGAATCTAGCTCTCTTAAAATTTCCTAATTTTCTCCTGAGTAGGACTAGTTTGGACAGTAAATCTATTATTTATAAAATAATATATTTTGATACATCATGGCAGAAAATCAGCTTAGAAAGAAATGTTGCATCATGGTTGCTTTGTAGATAAAATATGGTTTTCCTTTTTAACACAATCAGTTTTTTGATGTGGAGGTTTTTGGTTTGGCTTTTTTGTTTAATTCTGGGGCAGAAATAATTTCTTCTTTCTCAGGAGAATGGAAGTCACTAGCTAGTGTGGTCTTCTGTGGTGTTGCCATAGATCCAATTTATTTTCAAATTTAAAAAGAAAAATAGTCAGAAAGTATTAGCAGGAAATAGCGTTCTTAGATTGTATGTAGCTATGTAACAGAACTAATCAAATAGACTGAAGTATTTTATTATTTTATTAATTGCTATTTATTAGATTATTACAGTTTTCATTCACGTAACAACATTAATTTTCATAAAGCTGTAAATCTTGAAGTCCTACTGGGTAAAATCCTGTAAATATAATGCATTTCTTAGAAGAACAATGTATTAACTTTGTTTTCTGATACTGTTAACTGTGTAACAGATTTCCAGTGTTCTTCTAACCCCCTAGGGCATCTAAAGAGCTCCAGGAAACAAAGGTATCTTTCAGTACCTTCTGTTGTTTCTACAAGCATTTAATATTTGATGTAATATACATGCCCTAATAGCACATGAAACACTATAGCCTGGTGTGATCACGGCATATACCAGATACACAGTGCAGCCTCCTGTTTTTCCCTATTTTGTTTTTCTATTTGGTATGCAAATCCACTCCGTGGTAACCTTATCCATGTGCTGCTTGTTCTGCTCATGCAAATCTTTGTAGATATCCCGGATTCTGATGCCATCTGCATCTGCTTACATTCCTCGCCTTTAACAAAGAATCAGGAGTTAGCTAGACAGATGGCAAAGCAAAACTATTATCAGAGATTATCAGGAAAATATGCTATTTTAAAGACATTTAAAAATGTAATCACCCTTATTCAGGGTACCATTAATACAGTAACATATTGTGCAATTACTGTTAGAGTTCCATTGCTTCAGTACTGTTGTGGTGCGATTTCTGCACCCTTCCTGGAGACAGCTTAGTCCGCGGAAAGAATCAGGAAAGACTCATCTTGTGGATGTTTCAGCTGATCTTTAATGGCGTCCGCATGGTGGGGAATCAGCACACACACACTGACCAAGTCACGAGACAATTCCCAAGTTCCCCTCGCAGGGGGACACAAAGCCACCAACCAAATGCAGACCTGGGCTACATGTGACCAGGGGCAGATGCAGGGGCAGAGAGACCCCGTCCCAGATCCCAAATCCACCCGAGCATCCCCCCGTCCCCCCAGGGGAACGGGGGGAGGGTCCCACGACAATTCCCGATTTTGTTTTTATTAAGAAGACTTTTCTCAAGGGTTCCAAAATCTAACATTTGAAACAGCAGAATAAACACAGAATAACAAAAATAATTTCAAAAGAATACAGGTTACTTCCCTGCCCCCGGAGTCCTAATGTCCACTTGGAAGGGAAACTGAGGCAGGAGAGGG
>WEIT01032996.1:0-20020 GCA_013389985.1 Dryoscopus gambensis | reverse complement strand
TCAGGCTGCATGGCTTCAGGCCGCATGGCCGCCCCTCCCCCACCCAGGCCCAGCTTCAGGCCTCAGGCTGGCCGGGGGAGGGCATCTGCTCCCTTCAACAGCCGGAACACAAAAGGAAGTTCCTCTGTGATTCTCTCCTTTATCTCCCTGTGTTCTCAGAGGTGACAAATCTCTTCAGTGGTCATACCAGGTGTCAAATATTCAGTCTGACCACTGATTGGTTGGACTATAACTTCCTTGAAAAACTCACTTTCTTTCAAACCAGGACAATGTTCATGGCTGAGAGCTTAAACAATATATTAAGCTGGGCATTTTGGTGGGAAAAAAAAAAAAGATCTGCTTGTATTGAATCTGAACTGAATTACTATTGCCACATTGTGTGCAGTGACTGAAAATAGTGTATTAAATAGCAAGGTCAACTCTGTAAGGCAGATAGTACCTCTGTTAATAAACACGTGCTTCCTGCTTTGTATTTACCTGGAACTAATATTAATCCTTGTAATCCAGGAACTAAGTATCCATCTTCCTTTGGGTCTAAAGGTGGGAACCAGCCGCTTTACTTTTGGCTGCCTGAGAGTCAAGCCTGGAGGGAGTTGAGATTAAGGTATAAGAAAGAAAGGTGAATTCCAAGTAAGGGGAGGTATTTGAGTAAGCAAGTTATATCTCTTGGTCCCAGTTTCCCAGAGGCAGCAAGCAGACAAAGAGTTTCTGATATGTACTTTTCCTGAGTGATGCTCCCCTGCAGGCTCCATATGCTGGTTCTGTTTTCTCATTGTTGTGAATGTCAAGTTGAAATGTCCAACTTCCATGTGGATATTCACATTTGAATACTTAAGATGAGCCTTGTATCTCCCACCCCTAGAATTAGGATCCTAACATCTAGGTGGAACAGTATGAAGTGCCTGAACAGATAATGTAATTTTCTGAATGCTGTCCTAATCATTAGTGTCTGCTTCATGGCATTGAAAGTAATAAGACTTCTGCAGAACAGAATACAGATGAACTAGAAAACTCTCTCTTGAGAGGAGAAATTGGTGTCCATATCTCCTTTTGTCCTGGCAAGGTTTCTTATGTTGGTTGGTACTTTCTAGTTGCTATCAGCAGTATCAAAAGACACAAAATTATGTAAAAGAAGTTCCAGCCTTTGCCCAGGTATCTATAGCTTTCATTCCTGCTGTGCTATGCCATATTCAAAGTTAATTGGATGACCCAGTTTTAAACCTGAAACACAGTATGAACCTAGAGACTGTGTCAGTGCAGTTGTAAGTTGCTTGAAGAGCAAACATCTACAGTGTTTGGTACAAAAAGCTGGATGCCAAAACAGAGTGTTGGAAGCATATTAGCAGTTAATGACTGAAAAGAGGGGTGACTAGTGGAATGGGAATGTATACAAAACCATATAATAAAAATCAGATTTTTTTCCAGTTTAGTCAAATTCTACATCATGAGAGACTGGTATGAAGACAGTTTAAGGGGCTCTGTTCACCATTCCCCTGCATTGCAATAAAGCATCATCCTGCTTCTTTCCAAATGCCATTTAGTGTTCAGAATGGATCAAGTGAGCTAAATTGCCTTTACAAACTAAATCAGACTGTAAGCTTTGTATTTCTGTTTCATTCATCATGTGCTTTTGAGGCCTCCTCATGTTCTTGTTAATAATTCAGCCTTTGCCTATTCTAGGTTTATTGCTCAGACAGTACCTTTTGCTGAGTTGAGCATATGGCTAACAGGAGCTATGTCAGGTAAGGAATGCAACCGTTAGTTTTTCACCTTATTCTCTTTTGTCGTTAGTCATCTTTGGAATAGAACTATAATGCAGTCAGGTTTGTAACAACTGTTAGCTTGGGTAGCCTGTTACTTTGATATAGCTGGAAAAATGCCAAAGATCTCAAGTGTCTTGAAGACTGTCAAGCTTTTGCTTTTTCTGTTTCTTGTTGCAACAGATGAGAACACAGCAAGCTCTGAAGCAAACTGGATTAGGTAAGAAAGAGTTTTTAAATGTTGTCATCTGTAGCACCCTGGAGAAAAACTAAATATGGTGTTCTGACTCCCACAAAATAGACAAGTCCTTGTCTCATTCTGCTAACATGTCATAATTGTTTTACAGATGTCAACTGGTAGCTGGGGACTGTTGCTCTGCTTGGAGCTGTATTTATTAAGCTTTTTATTTTTTTCTTTCTTGTGTAATGAAATTAAGCTATTGAGCCAGGCAAAATAGCTGATTCCTGATTTCATCTTATTGCCGAGAACACTGTGAAAGTTATGGAGAACATGTAATTAAATATAACAGTTATTGACACTTGCTGCTTTGCAATGTGGCCTTCAAATGTTTCTGTAACAGCATAGATATACTTGATAGGTTGCACTAGAGGTGTAAGTCCATTCGCAAACATTCCTTAAGGGTACAACTGCCCTTGTGATTTTGTGCTTTTTCAGCCCCTTCTTTTTCTACTGCTGTTCAGAAACTACTTGCTGGTGAGAGACTTTTCAACTGAGAGGTATGTGGCATGATGAAATACAAATCTCTGTGACTGGTAAAATTCTTAGGTGTATTTTTTAGGTAACTCTTTTAGTCTCACCTCTGAAAGAAAATTCAGTGCTTAGTTTCTACAGGCCTTAGCTGCTGGCTTCCTTCAAAAGAGTGATTGTTATAAACCGTACCTTAAAGGCTGTTAGTCTTGACTTATGAGTTTGTAGTGTTGGTAGTTATGATGTGGGGCAGTGCCTAGAGTACTGGAGGAGGAATAAGCTTTTACAACCTTGAGACAATAAGCAAGGATGGATTGTGAAGAGTGCAGCCTGTACTGTTTTCATTATAACTCCTGTCTGAAGAATTGACTCATGGTATACCTTTTCCTGCTTTGGTTCTTTGCCAAAAAAATAAAATGGTACCTTTCTTTCTCATCAGGATTCATGGCCCTGTCAGTGTCAACCTATTGTGAAATGAAACCTGGGGATTTCATTATCAAAAATTTTTAAAAGAAAAATCAATTCACTGAAAATAATAATGTTGTAGGTAACAATTTCCAGCTAAGGATTTGCATATTGTAAGTGTTAACTCTTTTTAAAAAAACCCAAAAATTCTTGCATGGGATACTTATGTATGTGTATAGTAACAAGAATAGCTCTTTTTAAGTCATTGTGATAATGGAACTAATGACAAGACAGTTGGCACTGTTGCGCTAAGGTGATTTTCACCCTTGCAAGACAAAATATACTTAGATTAGCACAATTTTTGCAGAGATACGCAGTTATCCATGTGTATAAAAGATTTGACTCCTGTTAGACAGCAGATGCCTGTGTCCTTGACAAAGCTGTTTTTGCAAGATAGATCTATCCATAGACCACACAGTGATTTGTAGTATATGCTGCAGCTTCTTCTCCAAAATGCTTTGTGACTTGAAAACGTATAAATGTTTTGGGACCTACATGGAGGATCTTGTGGAGTGTAGTGATGGCACCTTTACTGGTAAGGCTGCCCTAAGCCCAGGGTGTATCAGATTGTCGTAGTACCAAGTAAACCTTCTACCCTGTCCTCGACACAGTTCCAGCTCTATGATGGAGGCTGTACTGAACTCGTAGGTATGCAATTGTGCCTTACCTTTGCTGCCTTCCCAGCCTTTCCTCTTTCTTACATTTGGACCCAGGTGTGCGGGTCTCAAGTAGAGCTTTTTAACTGCAGTCCTGCATCTCCTTGTTCCAGGTGGTCTATTTTCTACCTGTGGCTTTCAGGAGAGAGAAGTTTTTTGCAGAACGGATTTTTAGGACGACTTTGTGTCACTAATAAGGAGCATATTGTAAATGTTTTGGTAAAGACTTTATAATATCCTACAGTGGGGGGGGGCGGGTATACTGCAAAGGGGGAGGGCACTGGTTTTACCATGGGCTGCTTAAGTACAGCTGTAAGGCAGACACTAAATAGAGATTTGAGATTCATATGGAAATGATGTGTGGTATGTAAACATAGGTAGAAGAAGGTAGAGGCATCTCTGGCACGTCTTTTTGGATAATAAAGGAAAATACAGAAATATTTAAAGAAAATTTTTTCCTGGCACTGAAATCTGAAACAACAGAAAATGCTGCCTAAAACAGTTTGAAAGAGTGCTGTCTCTGCTCTTTGTGATTTCCTGGGTAGGTACAGAACTAGAAGAGTGGTCCTGATCCCAAAGGGAATATCAACTTTACATTTGACTACTTCCTGGAAAAAGAAAAATCCCATCCATAGTTTTGTTTCGTAAAGACTTCCCTGCACAAGCAGAATTTACTGAACTCTTCCAGGTGGAAAGTTTCCCAATTTCTAGCAGTGTTTTCTGCTACTTCTATCCTTAACTTAGGCATTGTGCAAATGTGACAGAAAGAGGGAAATGGTTCATGGTAGTCCAGCTGTAAGAATAACTTGTTCTACAAGTCTTTGGTGACCAGT
The DNA here is from genome assembly GCA_013389985.1 of Dryoscopus gambensis. Lineage (NCBI taxonomy): Eukaryota > Metazoa > Chordata > Aves > Passeriformes > Malaconotidae > Dryoscopus > Dryoscopus gambensis. The sequence goes on along the minus strand of WEIT01032996.1, from coordinate 15,597 downwards.
GCTGTTGACAGTTCTCATCTCTTCCATGCTTTTCCTACTTCTACTGTTCTCTGGTACCCAGCCTAGCATAAACTGAAGGGTGGAAATGAACTGTGGTTAATTTGGGCCTGAAAGACAGACAGGACAGACATTTTCAGTAACTCTCTCTCTTTCCCTCTCCCTCTCTTTTTTTTATTGTTAGTATGTACAGAATATATACAGAATTTTAACACAAAGTAAGAATTACTATGAACAAGAAAAAATGGAAATGGAGAAATAGCTTAGTGTGGTGCAGTGATTTTTCAGAGAAAAGGCTGCCTGTAGGATTAAGGTGGCCTGAAGGTCAGTTCTCTGAACATACCAAGAATCTGGCTGGTGGTAGAAAATTATTTTCATGCAAATGCTTAGCAGCTCACTGCAGATTTTGCAAAATCTGCTATCTTACTGAGGCATTTGTTTTAAAAACTATTTTTAACAGCTGTTATTCCATATAGATGAAGTTTTTTATTAAGAAAAAGGAGAAGTTGTTGCAAAGTTCCCTGTCCAAGTTACTGCATACTTTTTAATACCTTAAAAAGTGTTAAAACCTGGAGGTATAGGGAGAGCAGAAGCTGCTCTCCTCCAGGGTTCTTCAGGTTTCTGATCTCTGCATATGTTCCTGGGCAGTCTGGATGTAACTGACTTCCTCTCTGCCATGGGGCAATGCTGTCAAGTTGTAGAACATCCATACAACTTGTCACTGAGCTATTTGATACATCATTCTGTTTGCTCTACAGACTTGGTATAAAATCTGTTCGGAAAGAAAAACAATTAAAAGCCTTATTTCTGATAGTGAAAGCATGCAATATTGCCTTTGATAGCAGTTTTCCTGCATATATGGGAAATTAACTTAGTCTGAGTGCGTAAAGCAGGAGGAGTTGTACAACATGTAGAGTGGGATGGCAGTTTTCATGTCTCCTGGTATATTTTTTACACTGTATGTTAAACCTGCTGGAGGGATGAATGATAGATGTGATTAATTCCAACTCACTTGAAAGAAGAGGTTATGTTCAGTGCACATCTTGTTGTCTCCACTTGTTCTCTCATCATTTCTGTCAGTAGTTACAAGGATGATCTTTGTAACTTGTGTTTAGCCTGTGAAACGGGTATAAAGACCTGTCAGAGTACCTTTTCTAATACATGTTCTTCTGAGGAAACAAACCTAATGTAAATGTCACTTATGGTATAAGCAACTGTAGCAGATGGAGCATTGAATTAATGGTCCTGAGAGGCAAGCCAGGAGAGATTATGAGATAAATATGGTAGATGTAGTACATAATTTAAAAAGTGTCCTGTGATTAAAAATGAATTCAAGGAAAAAGAGTATATCTTCAAAAGTTAAGAGTATTTAAAAACCACTTTATCTTTTGTACTTTTGGAAAAGTGTTAAAAATCATTTACAACTGTGTTTATAGGGAAAATCACCCATTAGTTTAATTAAAAGGATATTTTTCAGCTGTTGATCTTACATTGTTTTGAAATGAAAATTTTGAATATTCCAAACTGTAACGAATTTGCTTATGAGCTGTATCTGGTATGATGCCTCATGGTTTGTGGTGAGACACTGTCTTAGTGAGAAATGATTATAAAACTAAACTGCTTGCTCTATTGAAAACCATGCATATTGCCATCAAATGAAGAGGAAGGACTGGTGTTAAAGTGACTTAACAACTGCTAATATGTAGGAAAGTGATGTTAGTGGAACACCCTTGCTGATGTTTGTTTCATAGCCCCAGAAGCAATTTATATGCTAGCAGATGGTTTGGAGGCTCTGCAGAAGTCAGCTAACAATCAAAACTAAAGGAATACATGGGTGATTCACATAAGGCTAAGTTGCTTCTCACCAGTGATAGTTTGGCCTCTTTCTACTTTCAAGAGTAAAGGACGATGGTGACTGACTGTAATAATAGATATTGTAATGCAGAGAAACCAACTGATTTAATAGCTGGGCAAAAGGTGGTAGTAAGGTGATTTCTAATGGCTTGAGGTTGCTCAGCTGAGAACTTCACAGAATTCAGCAGCACTCCTGAGAAAATGTGCTTGGTTTCATGTTCCCTCATAGCAGCAAACTGGCCGCTATGAAAAGAACACCTTTTGACCAATCTGCTAAAAGGCCTTTGGAATAGAAAATTCATCCACTGTCTGAGCTGGAAGGTGAGTTCTCTTTGTGACAGGCTGAAAGACTGGGGATGAAATATGTATAAGGAACACCTAAGAATGCAATTTTGTGTACTTGTTAAATCAGATAATGTGCTTTTTCTGTAAACAGTTGTGGTGAAGGATCCACACCCTGCTTCCCCCTTCTAAAATTAGGGTGATTTTTTGTAAGGTTTTGTAAAAGTCTGTGTCCAGGGGCACATCTTTTGCAGTCTGATTAGTTCCACAAGAACTGAAATGGAGAAAACAGCATTTTAGCCTTCAGGGCTATACTGTGGACAAGAATGTTGCAATGATGCCATTTCCTCAAGGTATGGCTCTTGATAAAGCTGTCTTAAAGTTTTGTTATGTTTGCTTCCACATGCTGTAGTGTAGCTTTCCTTCTTTATTTAATCTGATTTTTCTGATCTTAATAATACATCTGGAGAGATGTGGAAAACATAGTAGTAGTGTGAAGTTTTAATGGTGAAAAGTTCTGTAAGTTTTGGATGGTGCCAAGTATATAAACTTTATTTGTCTATCTGAAATACAGAGTCATCTTTCTAAATAAATTTTAAGTATCTATTGTACTGTGTTGTACAGGAAAAGGAAATTATAAGAAGTGGTTCAGGAGACATTCAGAATTAAATGAAGGAAAGATCTTTGCCGGTCCCTTACTGACAGAAGTGAGAAGGCTATATTCCTCCTTATTGAAGTCTTGATGACAAATGAGTATGAATATTTCATTAGGTAGAAGAATACTTTGTTAGCATTCAAACTTGGTCTTACTCTTGCATGAATTCCAGAGACATACAAATCAGAATAATTTTATCATTTGTGGCAAAGGCTAATTCTGTTAAATAATACATACTGAATTGCTAGAATTTTGCAAGAGCTGTTTATTTAATAGATGGAAGAAAATAATTAAATTTGAAAATAGGTTTTGGGAGAGAGGATTTTTTTAAAAGCTCTCCCTGAAATAAGGTTCTACTTTACAGTGTGGCTTTTTGTGTAATTAAATATTGGCTGTCTAAATAATTACTTAAATAAGAACAGAATTGGGGTCCTTATGGCCTCAAATGCTTGCTTATCCTGTGTGAAGGAGGAAAAGAAAAAGAAAAAAAGAAAATACAAAAAGGAGTTTGCTTGCCTTAAAATATTGGCGTAACAAGTTCCACACCACATTCCTTAGTATTTCAATGAACATTTTCTATACAGACAGCGTTAATATAAGGAATGGACATGAAATATTAGTTTAAGAGTCTGTGAACCTTAACAGGTAATGCTGTAACACATGTCTCTTCATTTGTCTTCCTTTCAGAAGGTGAAAATAGTGATCATGAGAAAAATATATCTGGCTCATGTGTTAATCAGGCTGTTGGATCTCTCTGGTTTTGTGTCTTGATATACACTCACTGATCTGTAGATCTGTAGGTCTCACTACTCTTTGGTTTGAAAAGTGTGCAAGCTTTTGCATGTTCTGAGGGAGGCTAGCAGAAAAAAGGCTTGAGTAAAGTACCAGTAGGCACTCTGCAGCATGGGCTGGGCTGCCCTGTGAGAGCAGGGGCCAGGAGTCATGGGTGCCAGTGAGGCAGCAGGGCCAGGGGCCACGCTGAGCATGCGGCATCCTGTCAGGACCGGGGGCAGGCCCGGGGATGGCAGCCAGACAGCTGGCAGTGCAGTGACTGCCAGGTGAGTCAGGAGGAACAAGGCAGACTCAAGGTCTCCTAAGGTTAAGTCCATGGGTTAGTGCTTGGGTCTGGATGAGTGGGGTACCTGCTTAGGCAGAGACATGGCTGTAGGATAGCCTGGACAGGGACCAAGGACGATAGCCTCCAGTTAAATGCAGCTTCCAAGAGAAGTAAATGCCCTGACACTGCAAGCTTTTCCAAAATAATGTAATCTATTGTGCTGCTTGTGCTGGGCATTATTCTGGACTCATTTTTGTAGCTGATAGGCAGTTTTACATGCTGCTCTTGCTCAGTCAGAGCTCACATGCCTGTCTGCTGCACGTCTGTTTTCTCCTAATGTTTTGGATTCATGAACACCTTCATTATGTCAGAGTACAGCCCACTCAAGACTGGAGTCATTCTGACATGGATGACTTCAGTTGCTGACACAATATAAGTGCCTTGTTGAGGATTAGTTCTGGATTTTGCAGTATTTTCCTTAAGTTCTCTACCAGTGACCTATTTAACTTCTAAACTTGCATGATTGTCTCTTCATCTTTTGAAGTGTTTTGTTTGTACATGTAGGGAAACTCAAACCTGTAATGGATTCCATTTTTATGTGGAGTACCATATAGCTTCTGATTTTGTGACACTGCACTGTACTTCCTCTCTACCATCTGAATTAGCAAATATATCAACTGCTTCAGAATCTGTCATCGAAAAGATTTTTCTTCCTTTTTCACTGACAATCGGTAGTTGAAGGTACAGAATGACCTGTGGTTTATATCCCCTCATTTTTTTTCCTCCCTTTTTATTCCTGGAGTCTAGGAGGCCTGTGAATAATTTCTGAAATCACTGTAGATTTGAGGTCCTTGAAAGAGTTATTGTTCAGAGAACAAGGCCAGCAGAACATGGCTTTCCCTAACCTATCTCTGTAAGATGGGTTGTTTTTCCCCCCTAAAGCTAAGGTACGAATTTGCAGTTTCAAAATAATTATTTGTTTGTGGCTGACCTTTCTCAGTAGTGATGAGAGGAAAGCAGCATGTGTAGTCTGTAATGTTCTTTCCTAATGTTTGCAGTAGTACCTTTGCTGCCAAACTCATGAGAATAGTGTTTCCCCTGTGTTCTGGACTGAATTAGGCAAGGGATCTGTAGTCTTACCACTAAACCACTGTCTAACTTCAGCAACATTCATTATTATCACATGCAGCTTCTGTTAAAAGACTCATTTAACTATGAGACACATCTCGATCCCATTTATGTGTCTGCTTAAAATATGGTTGTGATTTTACAACATGAGAAATACATAAAAAGGAAATGTTACTATTTAGAGAGGCTTTTTTTCCTGAGGTTTGACCGTTTTCCAGCTAATGTTATGCTTCACAAAGGACTAATAGATTGTGAAAAGTTGAGCCAAATGTGAATAATCAAGTGTGTTATGGGGCAGGTGAGACTTTTCACATGAGACCTGAAGCAGTCGGCCTTTCCAGGGGGTGAAAAGCAATTGTTTGATGGAGAAACAGATTACTGCCTTCTTAGATAAATGACTTGTAGTTTGTGTTTAGAGGTGCAGACAAAAGTGAATTGCCCCAGAGACAGGGATGGATTACAAAAAGGATATGAGCTGAAAAAGAGCTGTGAGTTTATTAGAAAGGACCTTTCAGGGCTGATCTGAGTCTAAATGGATGCAGACTTTAAAAAAAAAATTCTATTTTCTTTTGACTTTACAAACCTTGGTAAACTGAATTGTCTTATTATGAATGCAGTACATAAACCCTTTTTGTAGCTCTTTACGTTGACCTCGTTTAGGTGTGGAGTGATATCAGCACAGCCAACTAACTTGAAGGAATTTGTGCCTGTAGAGTTGCAATCCGTAGGTGGTACTGAAATACTTTCAGGCAGCCAGAAGCCCAAAATATTTCTTAGATGCTGTAAAGATAGTTGAGTTGCACAGGTCAATGCACAAACCAGTAACTCATTGTCTGAGGAGAGAGATTTCCATTGCTGAAGTGGAATCTCTCTGGAATGCTAGTCAGAAGCCGAGGGATTGCAAAGGAGTATGATCAGGGGATGTTACCACACATTTTACAAATTGGAAGAACAGAGAAAAGTGACAATTTTTTTTCTGTGTTACACACAAAAATATTCTATCTTGATGCCTTAGCCCATTGCTTTACCATGCTTTCAGGAGTAGGTTTCTTCCACCTCCTGTTGCTTCCCATATAGTGGTTGTCTTCACCAATGTAAAAGTTGAGCAGACTGTTACGTCACCATACCTCTGAGATAACATCCCATTTTAGAATTGCTTCAGTTTTCATTAGTGAATTAACTGAACATATAAATATTTATGACTATCTCAGATGTCTATTACAACAGGAAATAAATAATTCATTATAGAGAATTGCCTTTGTACAATTGATACCACAAGGATATAAATCAGATATGGCAGTTTCCAAAAATGCAGCACAATATTTTTTTTTTTCCGGAACACCCTCAAGTGAGTATCTTGTTGTTGCAACCATTGCTTTTCTAAGCTGGGTAACAAACTTTCCATTATGTGAAGAGTAATGATGGGAGAAGGTCTATTTAGAGAAATGTGCACATAGTAAAATTATATTGACAGCTGGGACAATTCAAGGAATCCATATACAATACATAATTTCTGTTTGACGCTGGGATGGTTGGCACAGGCTGCCGTTGCCCGGAGTCCATGCCGCGCTGGGCTGTCAGACTGTCCCAGAAGGGGCCGTTGTTACAGCCGTGATTCGCAGAGATCTGTTACAAAAGTAACAGAACCGCGCTGGCTCTCTCGCAGGGAGCAGGCTGCAAACCGATGTGGAAATAACGTCGATAAAGGCAGGAGACAGAGAGGGGTCCTTCTGCAACTTAACTTTAATGTAAACAGGCAGACAAAGACCCTGGCCAAGGACTCCAGCCTCTTTTTGTCTGAGTGCCAGAAGGGGTGGGATAGAAGGATTACAGTCAATGGAGTTCTGTAAATTGTGAAGTGACAGGGGGGAAAATCCAATGGGATAAAGTCAGGGGAGGGTTCTAGTTGAATGAACAAATGAAGACCCAAACTTAACAGAACTTTCCAGAGATGATACATATTCCATACGGGATATGCGTAAACATAAGGTTATACATAAAACTCGGTGGCGGAACCTTAAACCAATAACAGAACAATAGGAATTCATTGGTGTGGATGCTGCAGTCACTGCTATATGCATTGCAACAGGTGTGGATGCTGCAGTTGCTGCTGTATGCACTGCAACAGACAGGTTTTGTGTAAATCTATCAGACAACAAGCATCATCTTGAATGTGTTTTTATTTGCTTTATCTGTTATGCTTCTGCTTCTGTAGATTGGTTGAAATAAACTTTGCACCTGCCAAAAGATAACAAAGAGGAAAAATTAAATTTTGATGACTGAGTGGCATTAATGAATACTCAGTGTAACAAATCAATTATCGAACTTTAAATTTAAAGTGGGAGGCTAGACTTTGGTGGGGAACTTTGGTCGCATAGTGTGTTTGGAGAGGAATGACCTAGCAAGGCAGGCCAGAAGATTAAAGGAGAGGGATTCTTATCAGCCATTTTGAAGGAAAATCAGCCTCTCTTTTCACAAAAAAGCAGCATGCTGCAGAGATCAGGAGGAGAGATTTAGAAAGGAAGAATGAATGTGTTTCAGAGTAAATGGCACAAGCCTGAAAGAAGAGACTGGGAACTCCTGGTTATAGTGAGAAGGTGAAAGAGTTTGAGATGTCATGAAGCTGAGACAGTGAAGTCAAAACATCTGTTGGTTTTAGTGTTTATTTATGTTCCTTGCAATAGCTAAAGTAAAGGGGTTTTCAGAAACCCTGTTAAGTCTGTGCATATATTTATTTCACCTCACACATATCTTTAAAAATACCCTTTCTGTGGAGCTGAGAGAGGGTTTCAAGGCAGAGGAGAACTAGCTGCCAGCATGCCTCTGTGGCTGAGATAGCCCACAAAGTCACGTGTCTGACGTGAGAAGCCACAGCGTACATGCTTTGAGCTTCAAGGACACTTACAGCAAACCGTAGGGCTGCCTCTGCACTGTTACCTGGCAACAGCTGATGAGACTTCTGAGAGGGGTGTTGCAATGGGACGTTGCTGTAATGTTTAGAGCAGTGTAGCTTAGGATGTCTGTGTAGGAGACACCTTTCAATACAAGGTAGTGTTGAAAGATACTAGTTTGTCCCATTTCTAAATAGAACCTGAAGCATACATAAAATACGATTTTTGCAGTACAGGAGGTGAGTTCTAGTCAAGAGTATATGTTGAGTTCTCCGAACTTCTAGGACTGTATTTGAAATGTAGACTCTATTTGTAATACTATCTTGTAAAAGGACCATCCTAATTACGCCACATCACTCATACCATATAAAGATACCATTCTTGAATGGATAATGTCACTTTCGGTTTTGCTCATCATGCTTTTATTGTGCTTCAAACTTTGTTCTTTTAGCAGGTACTCTCTGCTTAAACAGTAAATTAGGAACTGGGGCTATTTGCAAAGGGTATCCTTACTAAAGCAGTGGGATATGACCCACTGTCATATGAAGTGATAGAACATAATGGCTGAAGGTGAAGCATTGTTAAAAATGCAATACAGTAGATCCTGTTTCATATTGTCTGTACAATCTAATCTACTTTTGGTGTACCTTAACTGATCTCTCAGTTCAGTGCTGCTTGTGGTGACATACAACTATTTTATCCATTCTCTCTTTCTGTTTTTTCAAACGGTATCACAGAATGTTTTCCTCTTTTGAGTTCTGAAACCGCAGTATTGAACACAGAGCTGTTCCATAAACTGAACAATGTGTATTAAAAAAACTAAATAGCTGCTAATGAACTGTTAAAGGCTGATTATTCCAGGTCATAGTTAGTGTACCCAGTGTGTGATACAGCATTCTTACCTGTCATATTTTCTCTTTGCAAATTAAGTTCAGGCATTCTCTTAAGTTTCTTCCGGACCATCTGCAGCAGCCCAAGAGTTAATCTGGGAGAAAGACCAGTTTGGTACTTTATTCTGTGTTTAAATTCTATTCTGAAAGTTCATGGGCAATTTTGTTGTTGTCATTAAAGTGTTTCTCTTCAAGATCACAGGTCTTGGAGGCGTTAATCTCCTTCAAATCCCCTGAATCAGTAGGAATTGAAATTGATTAGTGCTTCTCAGTGTGAAATAGCTGACAGGAGCAAGCTCTGAGAATTTTTACTCTTGTTGGTATTGGCACCTATTGTTTCTCCTGGGGTGCTTGTGTCTTTTCACTTAATGGGATAGCTGAGTATTTTGGTGATGTGTTTTTGTATTAGTGGACATTAGGCCTAAATGTCAATTGTGTAGAATTTACGGCATCTTCCTTTGCGTGATAAAGATAAATCAGATCTTTCTTATTGATGACCATATATCAAAATGTGTAGTAGAGTGGACCAAGGTCTAAATTACTCTTCAAATTTATAAGGCTGGACATTTTACTGGATGAATATCTGAGAGAATTGGAATACTGCAGCAATGTTCTTTGCTATTCACAATATAGAAATTTGTAAGCCAAGAAGATAAGAAAAGGTCCACCAGTAGTTATATCAGTTTGCTAACACATTATTCTTTTTGCTTTCTATTAATATTAACAAATGGTAAGGTCTCCTTTGGGTTCAGGTCAGCAAAACACCAAAGTTGTTTTTGTTACTTCCTGTAGATTAAGGCATTTTTAAATAACATGCACAGGTGTAACAGCTCTGAGCAGCTTATGTGTTTATCATTATCTGTCCTTTTTTATCTGTACCCCCAAAACCCTAACTGATTTTCAAGTTCACTGTGAGCAGCAGTGGATATTGGCATTGTCCAGCCACCTTTAGACAGTCACTGGATCATAGAATATGCTGAGTTGGAAGGCACCCACAAGGATTATTGAGTCCAGTTCCTGGGCCTCCACAGCACCATCCCCAAGAGTCACACCCTATGTCTGAGAGCATTGCCTGAATCCTTCTTGAGCTCTGTCAGGCTTGGTGCAGTGACCACTTCCATGGNTGTGCCTGATGTCCCCCAGGACATGGCTGACCCTCCTGGCTGTCAGGGCACTGCCGACTCATGTGCAACTCTCCACTGACCAGGACCCCCAGGTCCCTCTCTGTGGCACTGCTCTCCAGCACTTCATTCCCCGGTCTGTCTGTACATCCAGGCTTGCCCAATCCCCGGTGCAGAACCTGGCACTTTCCCTTGCTGAACTTTGCATGGTTGGTGATTGCCCAGCCCTCTAACTTGTTGAGGTCTCTCTGCCGATGTCTCTGCAGGACCTCCCTGTCTTTAAGGGAGTCAACAGCTGTTCCCAGCTTTGTATCATCTGCGAACTTGCTTAGTATCCCAGTCCTGCCTCTTGTCTGGGAAGATGTCAAGGCAATTGCTTGTGGTTTTGCCTTGGTCTTTGTTACAGAATTTAAGTTAGATGGCTATAGGCCCAGAAAGCATAACCCAAATAATACTTTTCTAATTTATTAAATTTAATTCTTCAGAGGTTCTTTTGATAACTGCTCCTTGAAGATAGCTGCTGAAGGAAGTTTAAAATCAATGGATTCTATCTTGTATGCCTATTATTTTTTTTGAAGCCTGTTAGAGGAGAGAAATTATGCAAATTGGTGTCATGCTAGGCTACTGCACACATGCTGGTAATGCATAACAACTAGCTCACTGATGAAAATGCTTCATCTTAAGGAAGAGTCATTGTCAGCGCTAAGAGAGATTCTTTGTGTCATGATTAACAGTTTATTATTTTTCTTATGGATAAAAGAGAGTATCTCTTCTTATTAAAAATCCTCATTAGAATAAAACTACCGTAAAATAAATACTGGAGAATTATGGTGATGAATTATGATTGATTGCATTATACACTTAAGGTATATTGTGAAACAATGGGAAGATCCCTTCAAAATATTAAGTAGTTGTTGCTCACTCTCTGTGAATGACAAAGTGGCTTTAATTCTTCATCTCCTGCTAGTAAAAGACTTGATAAATAGATCAAGCTCAGTATCAATTAGTGTCACAACGATCTTTAGCATTAATGAAGCGAAGCTTCTAGGATTGAACCAATTTATTTGTAGCTCCGTGGCAGCATCTTAAGCTAACACACACTACACACACTACTGTTGTCTAACACTGGGCGTGAGAACCAGTACGTGGAAAAAACAGTTCTGTGCAGCAGTGGCTGATACAAGCGCTCCCTGTGAGGAAGCTGTCTAGGTGCTGAAGAATTCTGATACGCTTAGCGGGACAGAAATCCAATATAAGATAAGCTGGTTTCAGAAAATAGGTCACTAATGTAAGGTTGCAGTTACTTTCTTCCAGAGTTTATCCTATATGTCATAGATTTCTTTTTCTTCATCTATAAACAAAGCATAGCAAACTTCCTGATTAAGACTGCAGTGAAGAGCCTGGTTTTGGTCTACAGGTCATCATTCCGTTGCAGCCCTTCATCTGTCCATTTGAGCACTAATACATGCATTTTGTTTGCCCTGCTAATTTGCTACTGAAGGAGGCAGAGAAAACCTTCTCAGGTATTGATTTTTCACACATGGGGAGTGTACCTGGAAGTACCTGATTTTCCACCTGCAGTTTATAACTGAATGGGCTCATGGGATTATAAGCTTCATTTTAGTGCTGAGTTCAGAGCCTGAGGTGAAACTAATGTGTTAGCTGTTAGTCATTTGTAACTGCTTTAGTGCATTTTGCTTGTTGGAAATCTATTTAAATAGCTAATATAAATAGCATTTGTGCAATAGGAATGCCACTGATCAGAACCTGTTGTTTGAGTTGTTGTTCTTAACAGGCTTTCAGGTATTTGGATCTGGTCCTGGAAAATAATTTTGGCTTAGTAATGTTTAATTAATTTAATAATCATGGTAACTGACTAGGTACGTAATTTTATTCAGCATTTGGTCCTTAGAGTTGAAGATATGGAAACGATTAATTAGCAGCCAAATAAATGAAATGTATTATAGCTCCATGTGAATGATCAGGGGCTTTACTTTTAGTGGTACTCAAAACTTCAATAGAAGTTTTGTTGATTTCTGTTTTAGTAGCAAGGTACTCTTTACCTCACAGGATAAGATGACTCTCAAAAATACTTGGTTTACCATGTGCAGGAAGTGATGTTTTGCAATAATTTGAGTCTCAGCAAAGCATTCAGTCTTTCATCACTGAATATAATCTTCTGTGTTAGTCCCAGTTAGTTTCTTAAATACACTGTGCCTACCAGAAAACCTTGGAAATGTAATTTTCCATTAATAATACATTTTGCTAATTTTGTAGGAAAAAAGGAGAAAAATATAATTTTTGAATATTGTGAAGAAGTGCAGATTTGCTACACTAGTCATCTCTGTGAATTATGCAGTCTGCATATGCTTTGACCATTTTTTTGCTTAACTCAATGTCAGCAGTGATGTTAGGAGGTTTATGTTGAACCTTAGTAAAACAGTCTTGAAGTTTTGTGAGAAAATCCTTTCTCACAGAAGATTGTATCCATATTTGACAAAGAAGTAGAAATCCCCCAAATAAAAAAGTTCCTACGCTTTTCATTAAAATCTTTGTCAGGCTAGAGGAATCAACCATAAACACAATTCCTTCTGAGGGATGATATAGGTTGAATTTTGTTCTTGATACATTCTGATTTGGTTGTTTTACCTGTGTGCTCAAAGTACCAGCTACAGCAGATACTTTCTTTTGTGGATATCAGAGAAAAGTAACAATGAAAGTTATTACGATTGTGTCTTGGGTAAAATATGCAGATTGTTCAGATTCATTAGTTTAACTTCATGAAACAAGTTGCCTTTTAGCTTTCTTAAGTTTTGTGAATTACTGTTTACAAATATTTTCATTTTGGTTAGATTTCAGCTGTTGTGCATATTCGATTAAAGAAATTCAACTATGGAGACCAGAATAAAGCATATTCTATCTATAAAATCCTATAGAAATGAGTGGGATTGGATAATTCTAACAGAAAGAGATTTGATTGTGAATATAATACCATTGACATTAGTGAAAATTAGATAGAAGAATCAAAGCACCAAGAAACTTTCTGAAGTATTAAGGAATATTTATAGTAAAAAAGATGTAGTGGCTAGACTTTACCCTCACCTTTAAGACCTTCCTACTTTAGAAAATCCCGATGGTTGCTTGTTCTGTTCTTGATTCTGCAGTAGATTGAGGCAGTGTTTAATTTATCTTAAAGTGCATGACCCCATTTCTGTGCATGTTAAGCAGATTTCTTTAAGACCAGTACTACACTTCCTACAAAAACCATTCATCTAGAAAATGGCTTGAGATGAAGCAGACTGGTATGACTGTTGTATTCACATGCACATGACATGGAGCCATGGGTCTGTGGTAAGAGGAAAGAAACTTAAGAATTTATTTCTGGAAAGCAGAAGAAATCTGACTTTTATGGGAGATGCAGCTATTAAGGATCCAAGATGGAATATTACCTGGACCCCATGACAGATGGAAGTTCATCAAGAGTGTTGTGGCACTTGCTTGGGAGTCACAGGACGAGGTGCTAAATAGTTCTGGAGTAAAAGAACTTTGTAACTCAGCAGTGGAGTCAGCAGTGCCTCCTGATCTGACACAGTCCTGCTGAAAATACTAAAAATGCACACCCAATTGGAAGTGTCCAGAGAAGCTGGTCAGAGGCCAAGCTGCACTTTACCTTTGCCTTCATTCATCCTGGATCTGTTTGTTCATGAAACTGACTGATCAGGATGATGTATTTGTCCCCTGCCCCGAGTAGTTTGATTTATATGGACAATACAAAAATGATCAAACATTATTGGACAAAGGTAAATGTTGTTCTCATAAATATAAGGGTCCAATAAGAGTTTACTTACAAACATTTGTAATGCAACACATTATGATGCAATGAATCTAAATGAAAACATGTACTGGATTGTCTGGACTAGGCACATCTTTCCTACCATACATTTTCCAGGATACTAATGGAGAGTTTTCTGGTTTAGATTCAAATATTTGATCCAAGAATTTGAGTTAAGGTTATGATCTTACAAGTGCCTTCAGTTCAGAACTGATTTAGGAGTGGTGGTGTGAAATTTTGACCATTTGACTAGAGTGTTCAAAAATCAAGTTCTTTGTTCTCTTTATTTCTAGAGAAATAGATGGCATTTACATTTCTGTGTCACGGTGTCAGTAGCCAGTTTTGGGGTCAGTTTGTTATAGTTGATACTAGGAATGTGGTTGTGATTCATACTATGATGAACTGGAAGCATAGACAAGACAAGGGAGCAAATAACCCCAATGCTTTCGTCAGAGCTATCGTCCAGACGCAATCCATTGCCACTGGTTATCACTCAGTTCTGGCCCTGCGGCTAATACTGCAAGTCTGAAAGCTTAGGGTATCTAGTCCATCCATACAAAGGAAGCAAGGGAAAAAAGAATAATGAAGATACTCCTGAATTTAAAGGACTTTACGTGGACAAAGAGAGTGTATGTAAGCACAAATAATAAAAACTTTAAAAAGTTTAAGTTAGAATATGTGGAAAGGGAGAACATGTGGAAAGGGAGAATACGTTTCCCACTTATGTCCTCTCTGTTTCCAATTTTGAATGCTCAGAGTTGATTTCATGGTTTGTATATTCAAGCGAGACTTGTTCTGTGAACTGAATTTAGCTGGAGTGTTCTCAGGGATCTACCTTTCATCTATAAATAACAGCAGTTCTATTCCTGGTTGTCCTGTTTTGTCCCTTATATTTGCTTAGTGAAAATATGTGATCAGCTGAAGTATGGGTCTTTTTTTTGTTTGAAAGTTGTATAGCATCAATAATAGCTTTTGAATATATTTTTATCCTTCTCCTTCATCTTCTTCCATCACTGACTTTTATCCCAAAAAGGACTATCCACAGCACATTCTGCAGTCTCTTTTCTAACTGAAAACCGTTACAGGATGGTGTCTTGATAGATTTATTTGTATGCTTCATTTCAAGATATTGACATCCTCTTTGTTTTAACCTAGCCAGTGAAAAACAGCAGGAGGAGAATAGCAGAGGAAGCTGTTCTGACTATTGATTTTCTTGTGCCTTTTTTTGGTTCATTAGTTCCTCTAACAGTTGCTTCTGAGGTACCTGTCTGTGTGTGACCACTACTAGCCAGCAGAATAGGGTCTGTCACGGCTAGGTGAGGCCATAGCTGATAATGTCAACTTTACCTTCTGAATTCTTCTATCAAGGAGTTTTAATTTAGTGTGGAAACAATAGTGAGTTCCCTACAAACAGTGAAATACCTTACTTTTGAATATGTCATTCTTACTCTTCTACAGTATTTGTAAATGCCAGAAGTGCATAAGCCAGCTGTTTCATGAGAGAGACAAGAGGGCTAAGACAAATGGAACATTGCAAAAAGGAGCCCTGTCCACGAATTATTTGTATGGAAAGAGTATTTTCACTACTTTCGCTAGTATTGGCTGGTATTGCTATCATGTCCCTTCCAGCTGTAAGAGAATACAAAACTGTTTAGTACTGTGTATCATGATGGTTAGAAAGCACCAGGCTGAAGTGAGGCTCTTACCAATTCTAAAATCTCTACGGATAATGCATCTTGCTGTAAGCTAGAAGAGGGTATACGTTGGAATGCAGAACGAAATCGCTGTTGTGAGTGAGGTGGTAGTGAAAATAGAATGGTAATTGTAAAGCTATTTCTCTGGCTTATGAGTCCCTTTTGTTCCTATAGTTTTTGAGAAAGAGAGCTGTAA
>WEIT01032944.1:1191-11807 GCA_013389985.1 Dryoscopus gambensis | reverse complement strand
GAAAGAGTGGAGGAGTTTGTATAGAACACTTCAGTACTACCCAAAGTAGCGTGAGTGAATTTGTGATCCACTACGCACGAAGCTACTGGTACCAGTGGCCAGAGACGCACCAATAACCGAATGAAATTGTTCAATTGTTACCAGGCCAGTGAGCATTTAGCTACCTGCAGGTTTAGTTCTGGGCATGCCTTGTAACAACTGAAGTCCAGCTAGAACAGATACATACTTTGAACTTAGACAAATGTATAAACACGCTACAGCACAANGCTACAGCACAAACTTGGAAGAAAACAGAAGCATTTAAACATCCAAGTGTGCAAGTAAATTTACATGCAAATCAGTCTTACTCTTTTGACTTCTGCTTTGTCACACAAACATGACCTGGGAACGTGTCTTTCTGGTTTCTGGTCTTCACAATTCTGCAGTGGAAGCTGATCTGTTCTAACACTCCCCATAAGCTACTACAGTGAAGGAACAGTGTCCACAACCAGCAAGGCAGTAATAAAACTGTCTTCCCAGTATTGTCAATGTTGAAATTCCACATTTTTAAATAATTATTCATCGTTGGTCTACACTTGAGCAGATACCAGTGTTACAAGGGACACAGCTATAGGTATCAGATTTACCAGCAAGGTGCAGAAATCAACAAAAGCTGACCTTTGTAATTGCCAACACAGCAAGATTTTGATGGATTGACGTAAAAAACTAAAGCAGGCTTCAAAGAGTAACTCATTTGGTCCCTAAGTATTATTAGCTTAATCGGGAACAGGGAGCTTGGGGCAGTGGGGGAGAGGGCATTGAGGCAAGGTAGAAGACAACACTAAAAAACAAACCACGCACTTCAATATTTACCTTCAATGCATTGATAACTGTTTCTATGTGTGTTTTCACAGCCTCATGTGAGAATTCAGAGCTGGCAAGCGTGCACATGCTTTCCAGTGCTAGGTAACGCAAATTAGTTTCTCGGTGCTGCAAGAACTGACCTAGCTGGTTACAGGCACGGACTAGTAGGTTTGGCTCACTGCACAGAACAGGAGAGAAAGTGAAAGGGTTAAAAGCAACAGGTTTGAGAACACTCAATACAGAATACTATTTCTGCAGTGGAAATTTCTTAAAATGCCTCAAAGTGTCTGCTAGAATGCTTTGCCAGTGAAATGCAAATTCAGATACTGTGAGCAAATAATCTCTGTTGTATTAGAGCAGTGGGGTCAATACAAAACATCAAATAAAGAAGCAGTAAAAACCAAAGCAACACAGTTCATTAACACTGTTCAATTACATTGCTGCAGCTGTATTCCAATCTAGCAAGCAACTTCATACTCTTTTCCCCTCCACTCCCTCTCCATTAATATCTGATTGACTGTTCAAGACAAAACTCCAATTTTTCACTTTAAAAACCCCTCTGACAACAGAAGTGTTGCCCCAGCTCACCTGTCATGATGTATAATTAAGCTTATCGCCTCAAACAGGACAGCATTCTTCGCATTTGAGTGTTGCACTTTCTTTGACTTTGGTGGTTCCTGTGCTTTGTTGAGGATGGTTTCCAGGCATTCTGTCAGACGGCCACGTACCGCAGGGTCTTCTGGAGAAGAGCAAGCCGTTGGACAACTTCGTTTTGCTCCACACCCTAATCCCTACCTTAGGTTCTCCCCCGGCTGAATCCAAATAAACTGAGGTACTCTGATACATTAAAAACATTTACACTCCCCAACATACATGTGGGAAAAGAATTCCAAGACACAGTTCTATTTGGGTGAGAACAAAAGCCAAACACAATCTGCACTACAACATACTCCAAGGCTTTAATGTAATTGATAATACTAATGAGTGCTTAAAACAGCAACTGCCAATGATTTGTAAGATGCACAATGGTTAGACGTTTTGTTAAAATTAAACACAACGTAATTCAAAAGGCCAAAGGGCTGAGAGCTACCAGAAACACTCATGAGTACAAACTTCAGTATCTTTGCCTTAAGACAACGTGCTTGCACTCCGAGCTATGGTAACGCTGCGGTGCAGTAGCCCTCTCGAGCCAGCGTACTGCAAGAGAGAGATAACCACTGCTGTGATTTGTGCATTACCTGGAGGTGGATAGCACTGTAACAGCCTCAGAAGTTTCACAGATAGCCAGGGAGCAGGAACGAAGTAATATGTGTAGTCCTGAAGGTCTGTTGATGCAGAAGTTACAATCTGTAAAACCAACAGCCAGCATGTCAGCTACTGAAGTTAATTGATTCACAATCATGAAAAGGATTTAAAGAACACTGTAGGTCACCTCTGACAGAAGCTTAAAAAACTGTGTCACTAGCAATGTCTAGTTCAGTAGATTAATTAGGTGCAAGCTGCCATACTATAAGCATATCACAGTAAATGCTAGTAATAGAAATTCAGTTTTGCAGATACAGTAGTCTAGGAAGTCTCTTCCTGAAACACTACTCGCTCTTTTAAAGAATGAAGACGACCATCTTGTAACATCAAAATGTGTAACCAGAGGCTTGGCTTTCTTTGTTGCAGCAATTCACAGATTCAGCCAACAGTCTGGTGGCTGCTGATAGGTGAGCCTGGAATTCAAGTACAAGATGCTATGACAGCATCTACCTGTATCTCCTACCGAAAGCAGAAGGCCCAACTAACACCTTCAGTAATATCCATACAGCAAAGCAAAAAAGAGATAGCATTTACAGAAGAGGTTTATATGCATAATGAAATGTGTTAAGGATTAGATTAAGTTACCCCTCTTCACAGATTTCTTTTACCCCTTTTATTGTAGGGTAACCATGAGTTTGGCACTAGCTTTGTCCAAAAAATATTCTACATAATTCTTGCCGCTCCATTACAGAACAGCCTTTCACTTCCCTCAGCACTCCCTTGCTTTTAAATATTAGGAAAAAATCTTCATATTTGAAAAAAAATTAAATTTCTGTGAACTGCAAATAATTTGGGTATAAGATTAAATAAAATGGCTCTAAAATACATTTGTAAAGTAGCAGCCTCCCTTGTCTTGCACACTTTCCAAGGCGGGGGGGGAGGGGGTAGGGATCAAACAAAACAGTGACATCAGTTTTCTAGCACAGAAATATTAACTTACAGACATGTTCCTCCACTCCTCTCTGCACCCCTGCTTAACCCCCTATACCCATTTACAGAATACCAAATGCTTATGATTATTAATTTAGCAGCAGCTCAGAAGAAGGAATAGAAAGGCAATTCATCTTGCAAGAAGCTTAGATAAAGTTAAAGCTACAGTCTGGATTTTTGAGGGGTTTGTGTGAAGTCTGTAGAATCAGTCTTTGATCCAACTATTCTTTGGCATTACAGTGTGAGGATTACTACTTGGAGCACAGCAGGGATTAAACCAAGAAAGTTTGGGCAAGCCAATACAGCTTTCTGTCCTGGTAAGCAACAAGCATTAAAACAGGTTACCTGAACAACTTACATGAAGTGACACTGAATCATCTTCACATTTAATGGTACAGTAAACTAATCTGACCCTAGAAAGCTGAGCAGGAAGCTAACCTGATCTAGAAAGCTGAGTAAATTAATCAACAGTGAAGTATTATCAGGGTCATCATTGGACTCACTCTGCTTAATCTAGACACTGCCAAGGAGACTGAAGTCTTAAACTCTTCTGGGTTCTTCTGTGCCAAAGTGGTGATCAGACTTGTAGCTGCAGTAACCACACCCTAGAAAAACAAACAAACAAACAACCCCCCCAATTCAATTTTGTATCAGTTTATGATGCTGCCCATTAACAACTTTCAATTCAACTGTTTCTTAATATACAAAAAAAGTATGTTTGTCCCCTTACAAAGCCCTATGTTAAAAAAAATCTTTCATTTGGCTAGCAGCTAGACTAATTACACACCTGCAGAATCCAAAAGAATTTTCAGCAACATGATATTGCCATGCTTGCAGAGCATTTAATGCTATTTTTTGTATTAGCTTTGTCTCATGTTTGGATAGTACATCTAAAGTAAGAGACCTGTATTAAAATTAAGCCTGGACACAAATCATCTTATTACACAAGAGAAGCATGAGCAGAAGAAATTCAATGCAGCAGATCATCCAGGAAAGAATTCTTACAACCCAGCGTGAGGAGGGAGCTTTGTATAACACAAGCCCTAGATATTACTACTGCAGACTAAAGCACTCTTATTACTGTTGAAGCACAGGTCTTAATACTCCTATTTTCATAAAGTAACTGGACTGGGAGAAAAAACAGGGTCTTCTTTCTAAAGCAATAGGGTTTTTTAACCATCAAAGTAAAAATGACATGAACACCACAGGACAAGGAAGTCTAAGCAATGAGAAACCAAGTCTTGAATTCTTAGTGCAGATCTAATCTTAAAAGGCCTAGGAAAATTAATGTTACACCTATTCAATGTGACTTAGTGTAACAAGGCACAAGATTAATTTATTTACAGCCAGAGGACAAGAAGAACTAGTACATACCATTATTCTATCTACAGTGAAAAGGTAAACAGAGCTTTATTAAAAATGAATATATACAGCAACTAAAAAAGGACAACTCCTTCCATTTTCTTCCCACAGCTTGAAGACAACAGCAACCTACTTGCTTGAAAGACTCAAGAAGAAATAAATTGTGTATTTAACAGCAGAAGTAACATCATTCTCTATACACACTAGGCCCGAGAAGCATAATGAAGCTGATTTACCAAGTGCTGGTCATTGAGGAGATGCACCACTCTAGATGTCCAGTCTCCCATGGGAACAAGGTCAGGAGAAGTTCTGTATAAACGCAGCAAGCATAAAGCAGCACTCTGCTTCACACTATCCATAGTGTCCCTGCAAGACAGACATACAGATTTAAAATACAGTGGTGAAGGCACAGCAATGCCTGCAGGACAGCTTTATGCCAGATTTCACACTGACTCAGCATCCCTGGCCAAGCTGCATCTTTTCAATAGAAGTTCACTGAAGTCTTCCTGTCTTAAAGTATTAGTTCTTCTTAATTTTTTCCACTAAGTTTAATTAGTCAAGGTTTCAACTATTACATATGCCTAGTAGCCTCTATAATGATTCTTCACAACTTGGAGTGACATTTTGCATCTTTTTATGAGAACTGGAAGTTCATCTCATCTAATCACAAGAACAAGCTTCTTCCAGGCTGACTGAAATCAAACCGTTCAGATATTCACACAGATATTCACATTCACCTTATGAATGTGACTGAAGCTTGATCTCCTGATAGGTCCTGCGTGTCAGATAGAAATCATGACCTGCTCAACAGCTTCAGCACCTACAGCTAGCACGCAAGTTGGCTGTCACCAAGCACACAAGTTACAAATCTATTCCCCTTGCCATTCCTGCTGCTGGCACAGAAATGGACTATTTTAAGAGTGGCATGCAACTATTCTAGTTCAGTGAACTCCTTTTCACAAAATAGTTGATTAAGCATTTTGTGGGATGCACAGACAACAGCTATAAAATGTACAGAGCACCATCAGTAAAAGTTTATAATGTGCAATCTTGGTAAGTGTTCAGAAATCTCTACCTCCCCAGTAGAAGTTCAGCCCAGCTATTTTTCATGAATTTATCAGTTTTCCATGAGATCAGATTGTACCTCAGCTAAAAAACACAAACCAAAACAAAACCACTAACCTATTCCTGCCCTGTGTCTAATTTATATTTAAGCCAAGAGAGCTACATTAAAGTTGCAAATGTAACTGACAACACTCATTCTGCCCGCGTCACTTAGACAGGATGGGTACACAAACATATTTTACGTATCTCAAAAATGCAGAAGGAATGAGACCCTGAAAAGTGATCTCAGAACATAAACACAGCTCAAAATTTAAACAAGTCTGAACTGAAGGTGCTGTGCTCTGTCTGTGATTAGTGACGCCAAGTGAAATTTTTGGAACTTTTTAAGGTTATCTTATTAAAACCCAAGACTCATCACTGCAGTGTTGTCTCCACTATGCTCCATGGAGAACAGCACCTGGCAAGGGCAGTGGCCTGACATTTAGAGTATTAATATAGTTCTTATACCACATGTCACTTTTCATATTAATGTAAGACATTTATTTGCTATAAAAAGATCCATGCATATTCTAAAACATTTCATATCCATAAGAGCTTAAATGCACTGTTTGCACTTGGATGTTTTAAGTTTCAAAATAAATTAGCCCTACAACCACAGGTCCAACTTTACACTGACTTAATTATAGTTTCAGACATTAGCCAGGTGTGTTTAGAAACTTTCAGCTATACAAAAGTAAGAAAGCTGGTGGTGGGCAATTTACATGAATTGCTGTTTACATGGCTAAGATAGGAAGCAAGAAAGCTCACAAATCAATATTATCATGTTCCTTATGAAATCAGCACATTTACATAAGAACTTCAGTTTATAACAAAATTTGTAATATAAACATCAATTTAGATTCATTCATTCATTTCTTTTTTTCATCAGGAGAGGTCAGAAAAGTAAAACATACACGCTTCAGGGGTGTTCACTACCACACATTTATCCAGAACAAAACCCAGATCACAACAAGGCTGTAGAAGCCTATTTAAGACACCAGAAGTCTTAATTTCCACGTAGCTTTACACTCCTACAAGCAACTCCACACTCAGGCAAGGCAAAACACCTGCAGCTACTGGAATTGTCACTATTTATACTGCAAGGCCAGGGCTGTATAGCCCAAGCATGGACTAATCTGCTGCAATGCAACCAAGTTGCTGAAAAGTTTATTGGTGTTGTACTTGAAAGAGGCATGTCATACCTACCCAGCCACAAGAATTTTGGGAATTTCTCCAGCAAACGCTTCCGCCATCTCCCGGCTGCCCACGTTGGCAATGCAGTGCAGAGCAAGGCCCATGAAGGTGGGGTTCCGGCTGGCCAGGTCGTTCTTGATGGCGTTGTTTATCAGGCGGATGAGCTCGCTGTTGGAGTTCACCAGCACGGAGATGAACAGATAGCCCTGCAGTCACAACATGGAAAATCTCTTTTAGCTGACTTCATGCATTGTGGCATTAGCAGAAAAGATGATTTCTTTGACATGTACAGTTCTCTCCAATACCATACGGGCAGAAATGGGTGTAGGCTAGAAAGGCTAGAAAGATTAAGTGAATTAAACAAAACTGAGTAAGTTCAGTGTTACCCTAATCTGGTTTTAAGTGTTTTCTCAGACTGTTTTGGCATATACTCAAAAGATCATTTTAGATGAATGGGGATCAAGCAAGATTTTGGCTTATTATTCAAATACTAATAAGTTACATGCACCTGATAAACACAACCTTACCTAGGGAGATGGAAGCAGATATTCTAAAAATTAAAAGGTTACTTACCTTTTAATGCAAGACTTGAGGCAGTTTCTTAACAAGAGTAATAATTTTATGCAGAGTGCACATTTTAGCTTTTGCAATTAGTTCAAGACACTGTGCACAAAGGTGTTTAGATTTCAGAATTACTCCTAGAGCCAAAATAAGGTTTAAAGCCAGTGTAGGGGGAATGAAGCAAAATTCTTTACAGACTCCACAGCTGAGGCAGGATATTAGACAGACCAGCTTATCTCTTATAGACCCCAAGTTACTCACAATTTGTTTCTCTGTATATCTATTGGAACTGAGCAGGTTTACAGCCTCCATGTGACCAAAGTCAATGTCATGCCCCAGCAGAAAGATGAAGAGCAGTTTGCAGACATATTTTTTCTTACTGTAACCATCCAGAGCCTTGTCACCTGAAAAGCAAGGAAACAAACAATAATTAAGTCTATGTTGAGCTTAATACTTGGTTACCTAGTGATAATTTCATCTACCATTATCTATATCCTAAAGGATGGTCATGAAATAATGCTATCATCTAGTCCTTGAAGTATCCTGCAGTGTCTTTAGAGCATATTCTTACTAAGAGGCAGTGCATCCATGTTTGCTCCATTTTGATTTTCCCAGTTCTGCTAAGAGCATCTGTCTTCCATACACGTTCTCCTCTTAAACCAATTATCAAACCTTTATCTCAGTAAAAGTGTTGAACACACATTTCCAAGTGCACCAACGTAGAGAACTCAGTAGTAACAAAAAATTCCCAGCAAGTCGTTTTAGAAAGAGCAGGTGACAACGGTGTATCCCAAACACTCAAAGAAACACATGAAATGAGATTACCACGAGAATTTTTAAGTTTTTCTAAAATGACAGTATTCACAAGTGCTCCAGTTCTAGAAGAAAAATGCACCCTAAATAGGTTTGGCCATATGTTGCAGTACTGCTGATTTTAGAAGCTTGCAAAAGTGACATGGAGCAGGGCAGCTTCCAGTCCATCAGGATACCATTGCTTTTCCTGAAGGGAAGAGCTACATACGAACATAACACTTCCTGTGTTACATTCTCTCCCTACCGCAGACCAGGAAATAAAGTATCCATGGGGTATCCAGTAAATCAGGCAAGACTGAACGCTGGACACTTAATCCGAGTAGCAAAATTCTGATGTATCCTGCTGCCTAAAAGGCTATATAAGCTCCTTTGCCTCAGCGTTCTGGGCCTGCAATAACTAATCTTTCACATGAAGCGTGTATTCCTTAGTGACGGGCAAGTTCAGCCAGAACAGCACTGCACACACTAAAGCTTCAGGAAGATATCCCTTACTCACTGTCCTTGCCACTAAAAGCTCTAAGCTGCCTTTTTATTTTATATTTAGCTGCCTATTACATAAATCTGAAGTTAAAAAAGAAACTTAGTAGTCAGAAATTGCTCCTTCTTCCTTCTCATGAACTCATACAGAGGCATGTTAAATTTCCCACACCACTTGAATCTACAGCTCTGCTGGATTTCACACTACATTCACGTACTGCGTAAAAACCAAGGAAACCTCACCACTCCTAAACTTACAGTTAGTGAAGGAATGAAGACTACCATCTATGTGTGAAGCCATGTAACAGTGAACCAACAGAAAGCATACTAGCCCACGGAAGTACACAATGCCAAAAGCTGATGTCGACAGGCTGCAACTATGCATTTTGGGGGTCACTTTCTATTTTGACCCTAAAAACTTCTTTTATTTAGTCTTATTTCAACTGAGATAAATTTAAGCAAACCACTGCTATTTTACTTGAGACAATGACACCCTTCTCATTTGAGTTTTTAGGCATCCGTTGATTTTTTTTAACTGGCACAGACAGTGCATCAGCTGCCAACAAAAAGCTTCACCTTAAAGCTATTTTTATGTTGTGCAAGGAGGAGCTGTCTTCAGGTCCATACTGAAGAAGCCAATATATGTCACATTTTACTTCAATACAGGAAGCAGCACTACTGAAGATACCCATGACAGTGAAATCCTGCTATACTGGATCCTGTCGACATCCTCTGACAACAGCCAGCTCTGCAGAAAGCCGCCCAAAGACATGTTTTCTTCAAGCCACTTTTACAGTTTGCTGCCATAAGGCTCTTTTCCTGCTGAATCAGCAAACAAATATAGGGAATTTTGCTTTCCTAGACATCGGAATTACTGTTAGAAGAACCAGAGTGAAACATCCAGTGGGAATTTTTTTTCCCCTTCTGTGGAAGCAATATGGCCAGAGGAAACAGAAAATATTCAACCATGTCTGCCCATCTGCTTGTGACCTTCAAACTATGGCTTAAGCAGCAACAGAGTATTCTGCATAAATACTTCCTGTTATACTATTTTCCCAATAAAATGGCACCCAAGAGCAGAAGTTTCTTCCTATCCCACCATGGCAGGGAGATGCAGATTAAAGATACCTTTCCTTAGGACAGGCAAGGAAAAAAACCCAAAAACAAAACACAGGAAAAGGCAGAGTGACAGCTTTAGTTTTCTAATATTTTTTCAGCTGCTTAGGAAGTGTTTCTATAAACTCTTAAGATTTGATTTTAATTGGCCATCTACATGAGATACAGAAGGAAAAGAAATTATCAGTGAATAACCAGTGGGCCTTTACATCAGCTAGCAACAAAAACAATTCCAACTCCTGACAAACCAACTATTTATTGCTAGATGACCGATGAAAGGAACAGGTGATGCTCAATACCATTAACAGATACTATCATAATTCACAGAAAGGGGCACTAAATAAGCTGAACACATTCTAGTCAGTCATACTCTAGTGGCCAAGCTCTACATAATTGAGGACTTACAGGACTTACTATGGTATTGGATAGCATTAATATCATTAGTTATTTCTCTGAGATTCAGATACACCAAAAGACATCAGAAAGTAGCCTTCACATGAACTTTAGCAGAAGTGAAGACCCCCCAGCCAGTCTCCAAGACCGAACTCCCAGCAGGCCAAGAGGCTGAACTGCTGCTGCCTGTTAGTATACAGCCCATCAGCAATATACAAAAGTTAGAAGTATTAAATCTAATCTCTTGTATTCTCCAATGACGCTGGCGTTGACTTTGTGATACCAGAAAAGAAGAGGGAGTACAGAATGCGGCAACCCAACTGCTTAACGAAGAACATAAGCAGATGAAAATATGCATACTTTGAAGCACATCAACTTTCAAAACAAACTATTTGTCATGGTTTGGCAATTCCTTTTTTAGGTTTTGGACCCAGCTATTTAAAACATTCTATCCTTCCAAGATACATTTTAAGAGCTCAGATTAGCAAGGCCCTTGGATCTCAGGGTATTTGAAGAAT
>WEIT01032935.1:1255-14950 GCA_013389985.1 Dryoscopus gambensis | reverse complement strand
TCTTTCTTTTTTTTTTTTAGTTTTCGTGACATGGTACCTTAGAAATTTTATCTGCATGAGTTGGAATCAGTTACATGCTATTCTCACCTGATTTTCTTATTACAATAGAACTTTTATTTATTTTTTCCTTTCTTTTAAGTGGGATCTTCAAAACGAGAAGGTGTTCCAGCACATGTCAATCTGTCTGCATCATCAATGCTGATGATTGCAATGCAGTACACATCAAACCCAGGTATGTGTAAACATGCAACATAGTGAATGAATGCAACATTCATTTTTTCTGAAACTATCAGTCAGGAAGTATTTTCAAATGCAATCAGAAAAGTTTTGATGATGGGAAAAATCTGTGTCATTGTCCAGCACAGGTTGAAAAATGATTTATTTTAGTCAAAACTTGGATTTCTGAACATCATGCTGGAAGTAATAATCATGTAGATAAGAGATCTCTTTGTGATGAAGAAATAGGATTTGTCCCAGGATTGGAGACTCTGATCTACTCATGTTTGACGTGAGAATATAGTGTTAATATATGCAACATCAGCGCTGGAGAGCAATACCACTTACTTTGACTACAGAAATTTATAGTAACTGTCTTATACTATGATTCAAATATCACCAAATTCACAACTGGTGCTATCTTTCTAAAGAAGACAGGTAATGCTGGCTACAGGCTTAATGGAACTATAAAGAAGTTAATGTAATTATGGACATCTAAACTAAAGGGATGCAGTCCCCGATAAACCACTGGGATCACATAACCAAACTGACACAATATTTCACCCCAGTGAGCTGTTACATTGCACGATAGTCAACTGTCAAGCGCCTCCTGTTTTATGTGGATGGGTAGATGGTGTGTGTGTGTGGAGGAACCCCACTGCGTTATGTGTATGAGGAGTGTCACATCATGTTAACGTGCTTCACACAGGTAAATAAAAGCAGAACACCATTTTTAAAACCTGCTTGCAGAAGTCAGCGTTTTTCATTAAATGTTCTGGTTTTGGTTTTGTGATTTCTATGTTCAAACCATCAGAGAAAAATGTTGCCTTGTGGTTTTAGGGAAGTCAGACATGTAAAGTAGTTCATTTGGCACTCATGTTTTTTGATGCAGAGTGGCTCCTATAGCCTTTGGTATATGTGGGAATAATACATTGTTACATGTGACGTCCATTGGTGCCTCAAGATGAATGACAAGATACCCGTTTACAGTTTGGCAGAGGGACAAAGTTTTAGTGAATCAGCAGGTATTCTTCAGCTAGATGTGTTTGAAAAAGATCTCCATTGCTGTGCAGAAAGCTGTACCCTCATGGCAAACCTCTTCCTGCATTTCTTGACAGAAACAAGTTACTAATATTCAGCTTCTTATATTTTGTGATGACTCTCAGGGCAATGATTCTTTAGCAAGCCCTTTAAAATTAAAAAGTATTTGAATGAGGCGTAGAGTTTTGGATGGACAAAGCAAAGCCAATCAGCTGATTACATCACTTCTGTAACCTGAGTTTCCATTTCTGTATTAAGCCTGTACTGTCTTTTCTCTCTCAGTGTATCACTGCCAATTATTGGAATGCCTCATGAAATATAAGCAAGAAGTATGGAAAGTAAGTTTATGATCATATGTACTTTGTGGAAATGACTGTGCTTGGGTAGTAATAAAAACCAGATGGCTTGATAATTGAACTGACTGTATGCCAAGAAGTTGTAAATGATCTTTATATCCAATCCGCCCTCTGGATTATGGAGAGGAAGGTCCCTCTAATTTTTAGTTCACAGAGGCAGTTCCATGTTTTGTAGATCAGAGCTCTGTTTCCTAAGTGCTATGTGGTTGTGGCTCCAGTGAGTGGAAATTTTAATAATGAGCAGGCTTCTCCATTCATGTGGGACTGGACTTGTACAAGAACTATTTGTGAGTATTGTTGTTGTCTTAATCTGCTCCGATTCTGGTTATTTATCTATATTTCACCTCTTTGCTCCGTGACTAGACAGAGAATTCATTTTGCTCTGTTAGTCCACTGTAGGGTGGGTGGTTGCTGTTGCAAACTCTGATCAAACTCAGAAGCATTGAAGTTGGTTGTCTAATCTGTCTCTAAGAGCATAAAAAGGAAGTTTGTTAGGGCATGAAATGTATTAATTTTGTGTGTTGAGCTATCTTTGACTGGAAGTAAAATATACTTAATTGTGGTTTATTACCTTGCAAAAATAAACATTTTGTACATGTCTTTCCTTAGGATTTGCTATATGTGATAGCCTATGGACCATCTCAAGTTAAACCTCCAGCGGTACAAATGTTATTTCACTATTGGCCCAATTTAAAACCTCCTGGGGCAATCAGTGAGTACAGAGGACTGCAGTACACAGGTCAGTGCAGCTGGTTTTGTATAGGCCAAAATAAATGAATGATGAGAAATGTTAAAGTCGCATTTTTACAGTTCTATGATGTATTTTGATTTCTTTTGTTTGATAAATTGTACTTTAATAACTACATGCAATATCCATGTATCTGCATTTTCAAAAGATGTTACGAAAAAGAAAAACTCAGATCATGGCTAGTAAATATGTTGTCTTACTCCCAATATTAACTAAGCCAGAACAGGAGAAGAACTAAATAATCGTGTTTGTAACAAATGGTCTGTGAAACTGCTACCTGGGCCTCACAACAGTTCTGGTTTATGTTCCTTTCAATTATTGCTTTGGTTGCTTTTGTTGTGCCAGCTAACACTGCTTCTGTTGCTAAGACTTCTTATCTGGCTGTTACTGTCAAAAAAAGTCAGGTGATGTCAGGTACAGTTAGTATAACAGATAAATTCTCAAGGTTGATGATAGGATGAAAATGGGAGACAAAGTCAGGAATGCAGCTGGAGTAGGTGGATGGTACAAAGTCCTCTGTCTGCCAGACTCCCGCAGGATACTGATGGGATAGTGCTGCTACGGGGGTGACTGTCCAGCAACAACTCATGACTTGCTTTTCCTGCTTTTCTGTCTCAACCTGTTCCAAATAATCTCTGTCATATGGCATATGTTTTGTTCACTTTTAAAATTTCTGGACCAGAATGTGACATTTTAAATTTATAAAAATGAAGGGTTTGAGGAAACCGTAGAAGACCCCTAGACCAACTCAAGTACAGCCTGAATGTTCCTGACAGAAGTTTGTCTGATCTGTTCTAAAGCCTTCCATTGAAGGGTTGATAAATTTTCTTGACTTTTTAGAAAAAAAAAAAATCTTCATGTACTGTTCTGCATCATTTCTTCCATGCAAGCAGGTCTGTAAACTAAGCAGGATAGAATTCTTTTTGAACTCTTATTAGCACCGGATATACTGGGGGTTTTTGATTATATATAAGTTTTTATTAATATGTCCCAGAATGGGGTGAGTATTATCTGCAGTTGTATGGCATTTTGAGCTGGGGGCATCCCGTAGAGCATCCAAGTTATGCAATTTGAGGACCCCTTGGTTGTTTACTTCTTGTCATTACACAGCTAAGGCTCCTTCTGTCACTGGACTAGTTATCATTTGTCATAGCTGTGTTTTCATTTGGCCTAGGAATGTAACTGAATTTACTCAGCTAGTCCTCTACCATCTTGCTCCTGGAGTGGAAGAATAGTTAATTATTTCAAGATGTTGGTGAGATCGAGAAGGGTCTGCAGCAGGAATGTCTGTGTCTTACTTCTTCCATTTTGTCACTGAATTCATGGTTCATTTAATTATATTGTAAATAAGTCAGGAGGCCTGTATGTTCAAGGTTGTTTATTGTAATTATTAAGCTTCATGAGGAATGGCTATTTGTATAGTACTCATATTTGTATGGTACTTAGTACAAGAGGATCTTGTTCTCAATTGAGACCACTAGACACAAAGAATATAAATATCTCTTCTCATTTATTAATCAGCCATGTTTTGGTTTTGCAGCCTGGAATCCTATTCATTGCCAGCACATTGAATGCCATAATGCAATTAACAAACCAGCTGTGAAGGTACTGCTGTTACTTCAGGGGCCAAACCCAGCTGTCTGGGGTGGGGAAGGCTGCGCTTCGACCCCAGCCCTATGCTGTGGTTGTGTGCAGGTGACCAAAAGCAGGTGCTAAGGGAACAGCAAAGCCTGTTGAGACCGAGGGGGCCAGACCTTTGTGAATATGTTCTTCAGCTGCCTAAAGCACAATGAGGTGTTTCATGCAACTATTGTGGGACAGATCTTGAAATTAAACATGGTGATGGTTTTAGAGCGCTTCATAAAATTCTAAGCTGGCTCCTGGCTAATCCATGTAAATGTTTTCCTGAACACATATATGTGTATATATATGTGCACAAATATTACTGTACACAGGAAACATTATTTTAGTTACATAGGTACGTGTTCACCTTGGTATCTTGATTGAGCTCATACAATGCACCTACTCTGGTTATGATCCTTTGCTTGGAATGTGTCCTAAAGCAAATAGCAATAAAGCTTTACTTACCTTTCCTGCAGCCCTCTGTGAGGGAGGTAAATTGTATCTTTACTGTTTACACGCATCATAAAAATGTAAAGAATTTGACCAGGCTCACAGAACAATTTGGTAGCAGAGGCAAGAACAGCAGCCCAAGTCCAGAGCGTACTACAGTTAGGTGTACTGATTAATTGATTTTTATCTAGTTAAATATGTAGGTACAACCAGTTTTCCTGGCATCAATTTGTGTACTAATAAAATTTCTTTAATCAAACAGTTATTCAGTGAGCCTTTTCTACAGGCTGTGATAGGACATGATAATGACACTTATCTCAAAAGTCCTGCAAGGGACCACCTTCCTGCCCACTCCAATCATTCTCAATTATCGTTCTCTCACAGAAAAAGTGCTGAAAGGTGTTCCTTCATGTTGTAGTGATCTCTAGATTCAGGCTAATAACACAACAGAGCAAAGTACAAAAAACTACAGTTCCAAGATTTGCAGCTTGAATACCTGAATGTTTTGAATGATCTGTCAGCCTAGTTTTGACAGAAGCAGTTTTGATCAGTCATCACTCAGAAAAAGGCAGCCTGTTTTGTCTTGAATAGATGAGTTGGTTAACAAAGATGAGAAACATTCAAAGAGGTATTTGTCTTTATTTATAAAGTCTTGCACTTGAATGGAGTAAGAAACATTTTGATCCTAGTGGTTAGCATATAGTGTATGCATACTACTGTTAAGTGTTTCCTTAGTAGCACAAAACACTTGGACAAATGTGTGCGGAACTGTCTGTTAACTGTAACTTTTCTGTAATTGACTTATGTGAAAGGATAAAAGCTAATGCAAGACCAAGTCTGCACCTGTGTTGCCAAGGGAACTGTGAGTCTTTGATCTGTCACTGCAGTTGTGCTCTATACTTAAAAACAGTGATGACTGAAAATTAGATTTTGCTGGAAGAGGCATTATTGAGAGAGAAAAATCTAGACCTTTACATTAACTTGTCCTAAGCAATGGATCCTCTAAGTGCTATCTCTTTGGGGGAAAAAAAAGTGGAAGTGTACGGTGAAGATATTATGTCAGTATACAACAAAATGTACTTGTCTTTCAGAACATTATAATACTGGTACTGAAATATGTCCTATTTTTTACAGGCTCTCATTTTCACTTACATCCCTCTCTTAGTTAGAAATAGTTTGAGATCTTGTATGCCACATGCTGAGTATTTCGTTTCAGAGTATTAAATGCTCTTAACACATACCAAAGCTGTGTTATATTTTATGTCCTAGCGTTAACATGTTGAACGTTTTCGGCCAGCTTCAATGAACAGAGGTGTTAATCCTTTTCCTTCTCCGCGTTTCAGATGTGCATTGACCCGTCCCTGTCTGTGGCTTTGGGTGATAAACCACCTCCCCTATATCTTTGTGAAGAATGCAGCCAAAGAATTGCAGGGTAGGTAAACCAAGAGCTAGAAAATGATAAATATTGTCAGACTCCAGAGTTCAGAACTCTGGAGTTTGCCTTTTTGCAGTATGATTAGCATATAATTTATATAGGTAAACCTGTTGAAATATATGGCGCACACTGCCACTCAGTATGAATAAGGATTACAGATATTTGCCCCACGTGATCAGCATTTGCACTTACCATAAATAGAGTTTTTAATTTGAGATCTCTGAAAGAATAGATCCTGTGGGATGCATTGACTATAATAGGGAAACCTCATTAATGTACAAGCTTTTACTTATGAAACATTTTTCATTCTCATCCATTAGTTGTCATTGAAAAACAGAACACTACAGTGAAAGTTCTTTTACAGAGCTTTTGCTGCTTTTTTGTAACAGGTATCTCAGATTTGTCTCTGAGATATACTGTGAGGCAGCAGAGATCAAAGAAATTGATCCAGGATTGGCCAGTACTTGGAAGGAATATACCCTGAGATAAAATAACTTCGCTTTGTTTTCATTTTTGTTTTTTACCTTTGAATTGCTATTTTGGTTTGCATTAGTGTACAAAATCTACTAATACTTATAGTCAGTGCCAGTTATTACTTCAAATGGACAAGGTTACAGGTAGTTCAGAACCTAAAGGAGTGTTTTTCTCCTCAGTTTAAGACAACTTTAAATCACACCAACTGCGGGAAAAGCAATTACATCTCACCTTAGGTTTTTAAGTCATCATTGATTTAAAGCTGCAGGAAAAAGTAATTGAATTTGGTAGAAGCGTAGCTTCTAAGGACACTCACAGAAAACAGTACTGGTACTTCGTGTTTTTTTCTACTTTCATCTGATATTCTTCAGTGTCATTTCTTATCTGTCAAACTTTAAGAGCACGTTCCCTTTTAATTTGATAAATTTAGGTCTCAAAAGTAATATTTGAAAGCCTTGAACATTATGACCAACATCAGCAAAGTGATAATTTACAGTAAGACAGCAGAACAAAGAGGTGTAATATAAAGCAGTCTGCAGTTTATAAAACTACATTTGAAAAAAGCAGCTTCAGGATAATGACACTCCTAGCACTTTGATTTATCTAAATTTCCTCTGTGAAAAAATAAATCCATATATATATATATATATATCAAGAAAGCTAATTATTTATACAATTTTTGCAGGGATCACAGTGAATGGTTGATTGATGTTCTTC
The DNA here is from genome assembly GCA_013389985.1 of Dryoscopus gambensis. Lineage (NCBI taxonomy): Eukaryota > Metazoa > Chordata > Aves > Passeriformes > Malaconotidae > Dryoscopus > Dryoscopus gambensis. Next base: position 7,890 of record WEIT01032935.1, on the reverse strand, counting down.
TGCCACAAGGTAAGAGGTATTTTAAGGGTAGGTACAAACTAGTCATAATTTTACAAAGCTATGCTTCTGATATTTCTCCATACTGTATTACTTAAACTGCTGCATTCCGTTCAGAAGTGTTGGAATTTTTTTAAATTTTAAAGTAGTTTGTACTTAATGCTGCTTAATGTTTTTAAAATAGTATGAAGAATTGACTCTATCTGAAATACTATACAACCCTTTATGTGTGAGGAAAGAGAGACAGTTGAACAGATTTTCATTGAAAATCTGAAGCATTCACAATTGGAGCCAAGTTTTTAAAAAGTATTTATGTCCCAGAGCAGTGTCCAAAAACTGAGGCTAATTCTTCCAATAACCTGTGTCTGATTCGAAAGCTCCTAAAGCTGCTGAAAATCTGAAACACGAGACTGCAAAGGATATCAGAAAAGGACATGAAATATTTTTTGATGATCCAGTCATTGATCCAATCATTGCCCTTTGGCCAGTGAGAAAATGTGATATTTTATTATCTACTAGAATGCAGACAAAGTGTGTTGATAGACTAATCAGCATATTATCTAAAATAACCCTTCCAGGGATAGAATGAAGATACTGCCTCTCTCTTTGCTTTGCAGACTGAAAATTCTTAAGTGGTTGTCTGCTGTTTGCTGTCTGCTTTTAGTGGAAATGTCATCCAGATTAAGAATGTTTTATTTACTTAAGGGTAGCACTTTTTTTTAATCCCCCACTTAAAGTTACTGAATCATATGTTGCCAGGGCAACAGATCAAATAGCTACTGATTACAGGCTGAATCTGCAAACATTTCACTCTGATATTATGGGCCACAGACTTAGTGGCTGCTTCTACATTGCTCATCCATATTCACTACTCTTTTATGCCAAGAGCTTTCACAAGCAGTGTAGGCCCATCAGAGCCGTGTCTCCTGCAGCATGCCGCAGTAGTGTGTACAAGGGGTGCTTTTACAAGTCCGTCTGTGAGGCAGAAGCATTAGCAGAAGGTGGAAGGGTTGCAGAGCACACCACACTTGATGCACCAAGGCTGTTATTGCATTTCAAAGTAGAAATAGCTGTAGGCTATTTCTAGGCTACACAGGCTGGAGGCCTAAGTGTACAGTGGCTGTAGGCCTAAGTGTACAGTGTGCTAACTTACGCAGGCTTAGGGGTTTCAGTAGTATCTGGAAACACAAGTTTAGCCCAGAGACTTCCTTGCAGGATGTCCATTTTCCCATGGCTGCCATAGTAAACCAGAAAGATCGTCATTTTGTGTTCATGTTTTGTATGCCTTCCCCTTACAGCGGAAATTTCTGCTATATGTCAGAAGAAGGTAAGATTCCGCCTTTTGTGTGATGGGGCATGATTTGATGTTGTGTGTAATGTCATTCCATTACTGTGTAGTGTGTTCTTCTTTGTACCATTCCAAAATTTCACAATTTATCCATGAACGCATTTATTGGTAGATGGAAATGATTCAGCAGCAGCAGGTTTCTTTTTGTTAAAACTGCCGATGTTGATTTGAGTTGTAGGTTTTAGTTGAAATGGCAATTAGTAAAGCAATTCAATTATGCAGTTGAGCTCTGTTTGTATTCTATAACTCTGCTTATGAAGAGGATAGAAAAAGAGATGAATTTTATATCTTAGTGTTTAAATATCTTCTCATCTCCTTGAAGTCTTGGATTAATCCTAAATTGGACAAAAATCATACTCTAAAATGTGTATTTTTAAAAATAAATGGACTGAAAATCTTCAGTGCTTGGCTCTAAAAAGATTGCTGACAAAAAGAATCTGCTTGCAGTACATACCAGCTAATGTGTTTTAATAGGACTTTAATAGCAAGGAATACAGTGTATAACATATTCTAGTTCTCAAGAAAGCTTTTCTGTTGGGCTGAATTACAAGGTGGCAGAAATTTCAGGTGCATCTTTCAGAGGCTTGTACAGTTTCCTTATCATAGGAAACGGTACAAGCCTCTGAAGATCCTTACATAGCATAAACTGTGGCATGGTGGCACCATTTTTTTTGCACTCTTAAGGATCTACCTGTTGCTACCTGTAACTTCAAAAGACCTTCTCAAGCATAAGCAGGTGTTAAGAGAACTACCGTGACATTTAGAGACTGCTCCAAGTCAGGAGGTTGAGGTTGATGACTTAAATGTCAGTTTGGTGTGTTTCAGAAGAGGATCAACTGTGACATTTAAGCCCAGACTCAGCATTCAGTCCCGAGCTTATCTTTCTGGAAGGTCAGTGATGTTTGGCATCAGGAGCTTGCACACAGTTGTGCTTATACAGAGTGATTTTGGAAATTGCCAACACTTGAGCCAGCTCCCTAGTGCTGATGCTCATCCCCGTTTTTGGTTCCATTCCCTGATACTTGTGGCCTGATAAACTCATTTTTATTTTCCAGAACTGTAGCTCCCACGTCAGGAGAGCTGTCGTCACGTGCTTCTCGGCAGGCTGCTGTGGCCGCCATGGCAACAGGCCCGTGCGCTACTGCAAAAGGTGCCACTCCAACCACCACAGCAGCGAGGTCGGGGCGGCCGCAGAAACCCACCTGTACCAGACCTCGCCCCCCCCTATCAACACCCGTGAGTGCGGGGCAGAGGAACTCGTGTGCACTGTGGAAGCTGTGATCAGGTAATACGGCAGCTGGTAAGCCATCAGTATGTAAAGCAGGATCGAGCTTTCATGTAAATGTTGCCTGCAAATCTTGTGCAGGTGGATTTTAGTTTTACCGGGATAATTTGAGAGCAGAGACGCTGAACTTCTGCTGCTTTAGCAGAGAATGGATCAGCTGCGAGTGTTGTTTTGATGGCAAAGTCAGCCTGGAATCCTAGAATTTGATGTTATCTTGTTTCAGGAAAGCAATGACATCATATGGCTTAACATGTAGTTACTCTTAATTAGATACCTGTATCCACTGCAGGAAAGCTGCATTCACTGACCACAAGCTTCTTTTATAGCTTGCTGAAAGAAGCAGAGTTTCATGCTGAGCAGAGGGAGCATGAACTCAACCGAAGGAGACAGATGGGCCTCTCCTCTTCCCATCACTCCCTGGACAACACAGACTTTGATAATAAAGATGATGACAAGCATGACCAGCGCCTCCTGAGCCAGTTTGGAATATGGTTCTTGGTAAGAAGTTCTTCCTTTCTTCTCTCACTCTTCTTGATTCCCTCTCCTTTACTTTCTGAAGTCTCAGTTTTACCTCTTTTTATTTATTTTCCTCACTTCTTGGCTTTAGTTGGAGACTTGTTCTGATTTGTAATCAAAAACTTGTCCTGTGAAGCTATCAGACTCGGAGATTTCATAACTAGTTTGAGTGGAACTGCTGACTGCCTCTGAGTCCTCTACAAAGCGTGTAACAGAATTTTTCACTCTCAGTTTTTTAATTGACTTTCTATTTGCGATCAGCTTCTGTTCATAAGTACCCCCTGCTGAGTGCCATTATTTTAACTTTAAAAGGCAGTTGCCTAAAAATCTATTTTTCGCCTTCCAGCTTTCAACATCACTTTCTGGAAGCAGAGCTATCTCTCTTACCTCTGAATAGGCTGGAGGATTCTTAGTGGGATGCTGTTCTGCCCTGCAGTCAGTTTGATCAAGCTGTGTCAGTCAGTGCACTCCATTCACCTACAGAATGAAGCCCTGCTGGTTCTAACCCTCAGAGAAGCTACCGGACATTATTCCAAAACAGCAGGACTGCTGTTGGCTATTTCATGAGCAGGCCAGGCTGCAGCCTAATAGATCCTCAGAAACTGCATTCTGCAATTCTACTTAAGGAGAATTCTCCTTCTCAGGCTCTTTCCAATTCACCTTTCCTCTCAGGCTCTCTCCTCAGTCACCCACTGATAAGTGGGCAAATAGCAGGACCCCTCATCCATTATCTAAACAGAGACAGGCTCTCTGGGTGGCAGGGTGGTAGGTGTGGAATTCCATAGTACCAACAAAGCTGCTCTGCAGGTTCAAGGGACTACATGAATAAACTTTATATTCTGCTGACATCTTGTGGGTTTTGTTGTTTAATGTTAACCTATTACTTTAAATTTTTTTTATTGAGCCATGTGCATCTATTCTGTTTCAAATAATGTTTTATAAACACTGAAGGTCTACATTTCCAAAAGTAGAATCGAAGTGGGAACAGAACAGGTTATGTTTCACTGTATGTGTCTCATCCCTGACATTCAAAGTGTACCTTTCTGCGGTGGGGAGGAAGAAGTCACTGTCTCCATTCTATTCTTGTAAAATCTCTTGATCTCTCTGTAGTAGATACTGGCAGAGATGACCACACAGGTTGTGAGAAATCTTGGGTTGCTGTTTTCTTCCATAAAATGACTATCTTTCATGCAGAAACTGGATATGGGTCAAGAGTTCTATTAAAAAGGCTGCCAGCTGATACTGCCTTTGAGTTAATGCTCAACTGAGACAAGCACAAGGAAGCAAACACCTTAACTTCAACCTGCAATGAAGTAGAAGACTGTCCTTTAAGTTGGCAAGAGGGTTGATAGCTGATATCACAGGAAAAATCATGGAGGAAAAACATTTGTAAGATGGGTTCTGGTCTTCTCTGGGAAGGAGTGCTGTCATTTCTTTCTCCAGATAAGACATGAACATTTCTCCTTTGTTCACTTGCTGCGAGGCAGTGGTCAGCAGTTTCAGGTTGCCAAGTGCTGAGAGTACAGCTTTCACTGGGAAATGACAATGAATAGCTGATAGGTGGTTAAAGGAGCTTCTGAATTCTTTTATCATCCATTCTTTGCATTCAGTGCAGCAACCTGACTTGAAACTTTGTCTCCTGTCCCCAGAGGATACCAAGAGCTCAAACAGCAGGTAATTAAGGGCTTAGCAGTGTGCTGGTCTGTGAACTGGGGGAGAAACTTGATCTCAGATTTGTGACAGCTTTACAGTCCAGGTATCATTTTAGAAAGAGAGTTTGGAGAAGGGGAGAAGAATGTTAATCATCTGTAGAGTTGCGTTTTCTGGGCTTGCAACAATTATCATGTGAGAATTTCTGAGTACGTAAAACTTATATTCACGCCCCAAATGAGGACAAAAATTCAAGATTGGAATCTTTTTATGAAGTAAAGATCACTTATTACTTTAAATAGGCATCTTCTTCCAGAATTTTTGAAGTTCTTGATTTGACTTGTCTTTTTATCTTGTACGTTTTATATATAGTGTGTATGTATATCAAACATTTTACTAGGTGTTACAGTACCTTCTGAAATTAAAAGTAATTTTAAAGTTTAAACCAAAAAGAGAACTCTATACTGATATTTTTTCATTGTTGAAAGCAAACAAAAAAATTCGGTGCCTGTTTTTCTTTCCCTTTTATTGTTATTATCTGGTTAGGAAAAGTTTTGTCAATTGTCTTGCACCAACAACCTCTACTTAAAACTGATCATCTCATTTGTCTCCTATGTAGTTTGCATCCTCATAACTCTGAGAATATGCAAAATATAGTTGACAAAGAATTTCCCACCTTTAATTCTAGAAATGAAAGTTGGTTTGTGTTTCTCTCTTCCAGGTGAGCCTTTGCACTCCCAGTGAGAATACACCCACAGAGAGTTTAGCAAGGCTGGTTAGCATGGTGTTCCAGTGGTTTCACTCTACAGCTTATATGATGGATGATGAAGTTGGCAGCCTGGTTGAAAAGCTCAAGCCCCAGTTTGTTACTAAGTGGTTGAAGACTGTTTGTGATGTCCGGTTTGATGTCATGGTTATGTGCCTCCTTCCTAAGCCAATGGAGTTTGCCAGGGTAAGAATGATGTATCTGAAGGCTCCCTTATTTGCTACAGAGATTAAGGTCTTAAGTAAAAACACCTTTTCTTTCCCAGGTCTGACAAGACAAATCTCAGTGGTAGAGGGAGCAGTGGAATTTGGGAATTTTTCCTTTTCATAGCATTTTTAGTTTTTACTGTGTTAGAAAGTGGGCATTATTTACACTAATGTGAAGACAGTTTGAAAGAATATGATAGGTATTGAAAGATACTGCACATTTTTGATAGCTGCATGTTTTCATTATGCTGCTGAAGCACCCAAACTTGTCTTTGCTAAAAGGTGTCATTTGCCTGCTCCCAGATATAAGCCTGTCCTTAAGTGATGTTTCTTTGCTCTATGCATACTTCCATCTGTGCAGGTGTGAATTAAGGTTTATGAAATCACACAGTTGTAACTGAAGGGAACTCTGGGAATACCGATGATCTGTAACTTCAGAAATCCAATTTGAGTGACTCAGTTAAGAGACCAGTCTGACATGGTTTGCCTTGTTGCTGATGGAGAGAAAGAGACTTACCTGGAAGGTTGTCCAGGGTGTCTAAGTGCAACCATTGGTGCAACCCGTTCTAGGAAGAGTCATTCTTTCTGTCTGTTAGTTATGAAGCAGAACTCACCACTTAATCATGCTTTTGTAAGACATTCTTTTTCTGAGGCTCTCATGTAAAGTGTCCAGAGGACATGTTGGGCTTGTTTCCTAAAATTATGTGGCTAGACTTGGAAGGGGCATAAAGACTTCATGTGATGTATTACATCATCAGGCATGAACTGTGCATGTGTGGATTTTTCATGATCTAATGTATGGGATTTGCTGTACATGTGCAGACCAGCACGGATGTGTGTTTTACTCTGACCCATTGCTGTAAGATA
>WEIT01032921.1:0-13956 GCA_013389985.1 Dryoscopus gambensis | reverse complement strand
CTTATTAGTTGAGTACATTGTAAAATATTTTATTTCAAAATTTGTTGTTTTGATACACTTAAATCTGAGGTAGCTGAAAATGATACAGTGGATTATATAGTGTGTAGGATCTCATCATCTGGTGCTCTTTAGACAACTACATATTTCAGAAGAAAAAAATGAAAGAAACTGTTTGAACTTGTACCCCTGTTACAAAAATTTGAATTGTAAACCCTGCTGTAATTTTAAAATCAAATTAATTCCTTAATATCTCTGCTTCTTGGGCGCTGTTTTGCATTCCTCACTGCATTTACTGGACAGTAATTGTAAAATGCATGGGTTTCTTCTGTCTTTATTCATGAATGTATGGCACACTACACAGGAAAGACTTTTTACAGTTATTTTGTAAAATGAAGACTGTTATATAAACTTCATATACAGAACTCACTGTCTAAAATAAAGTAGAGAACAAGGTAAGAGCTAAACTCTCTTTAGCTTAAGATCAAATTCTCTTTAGGTTTATTTCTAAATGATATAAAACAAAGAGTGTAAGCCTTGTGTAAACTGAAATGAGCTTTTGCATAGCTTTTTTTTTAAATCAGTTTAAATTAAATGCAAACCTTAAATAAAAGCATATAACTTTCCATCTAGAAAACTCTTGGCTGAGTATTTGGTTGGCCTAATATGCTAGTAGATATCTACAACTTTTGTCATTGTTGTCCTTAATTTGTAGCATATTGTGTAAATGCAATTTATATTTACATATCACATAAATAGCTTTTGTGGTCTAGCATGGCATATACAAAGCAGTAGGCATGCTAAAATGGATTACCCATGTGCAGCTATTTGCAAGAAGGTGCAACAGATGTGTTGTTGTGTGTCATAATAATTAAAGGTAGGAATGCAGTGCAAAAGTAAAAAAGAGTAAAGGCATATATTCAATGTAGATTTTATATCATGTATTTCCTGTTGTGTTCTCTTAATATTCTCTAGTTACTGGAATCTGTTAAAGATAATTCATTTAAGCAAGTTGTTAATCCTATAAAATGCTGTGGGAACAATTTTTACAGGTCTTCCTTGCAAGAAAAGGCTCACTTTGAGAGAGACCATGTAGGTCTGAGGCTGAAAACATTCTTGAAATACTGCAGTTATATATCCCTACACCATGCCAGAACTTCATAGTTTCAGGTTGGAAATGGTAATTCAGTGTTTCTGTGATTATATTAATAAATAAATTTTACTTGTTCAGTTTTGTTATGTAGAGTTCATTTCCTCTGGGTAGGACTTCACTTTTTTACAGTGTTTTTAACTTGCCTCCCAAGCCAAGGACAGAAATCTTCAAAAAACACCGATGAAAAAATAGCTCTTTAACTTAGAGATTATCAAATACAGCACTATTTTTTCCTATGGACTAGATTAATCTGCTTAATACATACAGAATTGCAGACAGAATTATGGAATTAATTGGTATCAATTATAACACTAGCATTACAGCAGAAAGATTAAAGGGCAAGTGAACAGAGTGTCCTGGCTGCCCTTATTATGTTTCGCTTAACAGTTCCGTATATTCTAGTAACCTGGAGTAAGAGGAAAAAAAAGGAAGAAGAAAATCCTCTATCTTATTGTGAAATATCTGTGATGATAGTTTCACTTGCTGTGAAGCTTTTTAGCTGTGCATAGTTCATGACCTTTAGCAAATCTGAACTGTAAGATAGTGTAAAGATTAATAGTTGATTTAGTTTTCATTAGATTAAAAACAGGAGAGAGATATTAGTTCTGTAAAGTTGGTCACTTCCATTAAACATCCCATTCCCCCTTTCAATAAGAAAGGAGGAAAAAAAGTAAACATTTTTTTCCTTAGTTAAAAAATGTTTGGACATCAAACTGTCTCTATGGTGGAGAGGGAGTTCTATGTGGGAGTTTTGGCAGTCTGTGGTATGTGTCACTCCTCTCAGCAGAGCCAAGTTTAGATGCTCTCTTAGCTGAAATGTCCATTCTGGAGTTATAAAGCATCGTTCTGCTCTGGGAAGCTCCCCAGAACAGGAAAAGAGATGACATTCATTCACCCAGACCCACTTGTGGCCTTCTTGCATATCATTGCTTCCTTCCCATGGCTTCACTCATCGCTTTGCATGCATGTGGAAGACCTGAGGAGAAAGCAGGAGAGCCTGTTCTCTTTTAGAGGTGCAGCTGGTGAAGGAAACATGAATATTTTTAACACTGAACCTAAATAACTCATGATGAGGAAAGCCTAATGCATGTATAGCCTATAGAACAATGCAGAAAACTTTCTCCTTTGTTGTTATCATTTTATCTTTGACTAACCTGATGATTTTTTAATATTTAATTAGGTGCAAAGAGCTGTTAGATGTCTATTAATGTCCTTTTCATTGTAATTTTGTGTTGTGTAGTTAAGCAAAGGAAAAATTGGCAAGTAATTATACTATTGATGCAACCACTACAGTCGTCAATTGCTCCTCAGATAAAACTTTGCCACTAGGAAAATTTTGCTAGACTAGATGTCATTGACAGACTGGGGCTCTGTGTGTGTAGAAGAAACTGTTGAAATATTTCAGCTACTACTGAGAATATGGTAAGATAAAACACATTTAATTAAGTCAAAAGTCTTTTCTTGCCTTCTATTCACATTACACAGCACTCAGTGCCTACGTTTATGTGGTCAGCATCTCTTCCCCTGTTTGGGGCAGCGAGCAGGTCTCACAGGGTAACAGCCTGAGCTTGAGAGGGTGAACCCAGATTTGCAGTGGTTCTTCTTGATTGGTGTCTGTGTCTTGTGCTCAGAGCATTGCTGCTGCCACCCTCATGGCAAAGATTGAGAGGCCTGACCTCTTCAAGGGAAGGGTGAAGAGGAGCTGCTGGTGCAACTGGATGACCAGAAGCTGGAAATTGAGCCTCATGAGGGGATTTCTGGGGGAAAATGATTTCAAACTCAGCAAAGATAGATGTGATCTCAAAATGCTCTCTTGACTGAGCTGCAGCTGTTATCAGTCAGTACCAGAAGGAAAACTCAGGAAATTTTACAAAGACAAGAAGCACAAGCCTTATGAGCAGTGGGACAAGATGACACTCTTGGTGACACAAGCAAAACAAGAACAAAGATAGTCTCAGACCAAAAACCATCAACAAAAGAAACAAAAAGCTATACCCTACCCAGATATCGGTCATAAAACTGCTGTATATTAATGTTGTTAATTATTTTGAACAAGTATTTCTTCTTTAGCAGAAATCTAGTTTTGGGAAGAAAATGACTTTTCCAGCTGGTAAATTCAGCAAGGAGAGGGAAGTTATGGCTGCATAAGCCCACTGAGTAAATCTGCAGAAGGGCATTACCTGATTGAAATGAAAAATAGGGAAAAAAATTCTTTTGTAGGGAAGACGCAAAAAAACTGATGTGATAAGGCAAAAGCCTGATTAAAAAGAAGTGGAGCACAAAACTGACTGGTACAGGATAGGAATTGAGGAGAAAGGGCAAGTAAGGTCACAGTTGAGGCATATTTTGGAAAAGGATGATGGGTTTGGAAGTTTGAGGAAAGATGTCTGTAACTGGAATTCTGAAGTCTGTCAAATGACATTTGGACCAGAGAACATTTAGCAAAGGAGAGGGACTGGAAAAGGCACACTTCTTGGAACAAGGTTTAAAGCCAAAGAGGCTGAGGCTCCCTGGTTGAAGAGACAGGGGTAAGGAGACCTGAGAAAACTGGAGCAGTAATGACAAGGATGCTCCAGATAATGCCTTGAGGAGCTGGTTAGTGGCGGATGTCTGTGTGGAAGAGCAAGAGGTTCCAGCCCTGAAAAAGGCACATGCAGGTTTGATTATGGAGCTGCACGCTGGAATTTGAGCTGGTTTCTTTTTGGGTTTTGTGGTGTGTTGTTTTTCTTTTCTTTTAATCTGGCGCATTGCATAAAAATAAACTGTCAAAAAGCATTATCGAAGTTGCAGTTTCCGCTAGCTCAGGGGTCTCTGGAGCGTGAGTCTCTGTAACATGAGTCTCAGTGGCACAGTCCCCGTACCAAGGGACTGCTAAAGCTTTCCCAAGGCAGCGGTTTATATCATTACTTGCTGCTGAAAGGGTACCTGGAACCAAAGAAAACCATGGCTATCACTTTCTCAGGAATGTGTACATGTATACAGACACACGTACACGTGCATATGCATGTGTGCGTGTATATATGCAGAAAGGGGAAATGTGTGATGATATAGCTAATACAGTTTTAACATTTGCCTCATATATAATGGCATAAAGACGTTTTCACTTGTTCAGATTAAAGACCTTTGTCTTGTATCAAGGAGCATCTGCACTTTGACAGTGGCTGCAGCAGATGTCTATGGAAGAATAACCAGCTATACAGCCATGTAATTTTGTTACGTCTCCTTCCTTCACAGTTTTCAGGTTCTAGTGATCTATGGCTCAGAGATTTCCTTTGCTGGAGGTGATATCTTAGTGTTTAATAGCCCTTGATGGATTTTTCTTCCCACCCACAATATCCCCTGGCGATGAATTTCAGTTTTATATTGTGTGTGAGAAAAGATCTGCCTTTACTTGTTTGTACCAGCTGCCTGACGTTTATTAGTTCCTGTCATATGAGGCACACTGAAAAATTGTTCCCTGTTCACTGTCTTGCTGCCATGTTTCAGGATTATTTAGATGCTTCTCATTTTTCTATCTACATCACCTTGTTTACAGGATGAAAAGACCAAGTCAGTGACCTGTTTGGTACACGTTGATTGTACTAGTCACACTTTGCTGTGAGATATTATCATCTTACTCAGAAAGAAAAAATAATTACAATTTAATTAGATCAGGTAGCCTAAAACTGCCAATAAATACTTTAAATTCTGCCCCCAAATCCTTTTTTATTGAGTATATACTATGAAGACAGAAAAACATGACTTGCAGGAGTATTCAAAACAATTTGAAAACTTTTTATAAAACTGATTCACCTATGTGTTTGCTAGTATGATTCCATATATAAAAGTTTGAATGTGACCATATGTCCTCCTCCTTCTTCCCTTCATATTACTCAGAATAATTCAGTAATGTTTGAAAATGTGACAACTTACAGGTCTGATATAAGAAACTTTGTTGGTCCAATGCAAAAAACCCATGAATGTTTCTTTACGAGTAGGATAAGCCTTGCTTACAAAACAAAAAGCTAACATTTTAAGTTTTTGCCATTTTTTATACAGAAAAAATACTGTCATTGTTATAGGAAAAATCCAGTATTTTTAGACTTCACTTACATGAATTTGGAGGCAGAGATTTCACAATTGAAAGAAAGCAGTAAGTATTCCTAGTTCCAGTTTGATTACATTCATTTATTCACTGATTTATTCACTTTGGTGTTCACACTGTCTTCTTTAAACTGTGTATTTGATTTTTCCAGCCATGATTTTACTTAATTGTATGGGCTTGGCAGGTAGTAGTCTCATAAACACTTGGAAAACTGGAAGACTTTATAGGTATGGGGAATTTTTGAGATGAAGTTATCATAAAAAGAAGGGAAAACTACATGTTTATATTCCATGAAAATAGTACTATACAGTTCCTGCAAATACTATGTATCTGTGGCTTTCCCATAAGATTTAGCACAGATAATGCTGCCGGGATTTTAAAACAAAAAAGGGTTTTAACGAACTTAGAATCATAGCACCTTCCTTAGCATGCTGGTCAAATACTTTCCTCCTGTTTCTTTGAGGCAATCCACTATTCTCTAGAGAATGGCAAACCAGAGCCATTACATGTAATTTGAGTCCTGCCCCCAGGATCTTGCTTTTATTAAAATATCGTTGTAGTAATTCTAAAGAGTAACAGCAATGGTAAAAGGTCAGTGCATTAACTCTTGTAAACAGTTGTCATTTGTCCTGTGCATGTCACTTATAGTCTGTGGTAATTTTATTTTCAAATAGAAAGAAGTCAAGGTGTCCTATGAAGGTGTTAAGTCACTGGTCTCCCTCTTCATTTTCCTGTCAATAAACAGGAGAGGGAAAAAAGCTTCATTGGAGCAGTTCGTGATCAGCAAAGTGTCTTGGCTCAGGGGACATGCTAGGAAGGACCCAGCAGGCAGCAATCTGAGACATGCTGGGGTAAGAGAGAAGGTACTCAACACACTGAGCAGCTAAGCCCGGAAACAATATATGAAGATTCTTCTATTGCTCCTTGAGCAGGTCTGTCAATAAACCCTACATGTAGCTCTAAACTGCATGCAACCCAGCCCACTTTTAACAGCATTAAAAGTTATCACTGCTGGAAATGCTTAAACTTTAGACCAGTCACAGCAGAAACACTAAAAATGTTTGAGAATTAACTCTGATAGGGAAAAAATCAAATTATGGTTTTCTTTATGTGGTCTGCCTACTGAATTGGTATTGTGGGCAGTTGTGTGGTATTGAAAGAAGCTCTATAAATATTTCTATACTACTTGACAACCAGATTTTTTTTTCCTGAGAAATTACTGCTTCATGTCTCTTTCTATATAGAAGTGCAGTTTCCAGCTAAGTGCTTGTCAGGTATTTTTGGTGATAGCATTTGCGGGATTAGACTGCTTTGTGGAAATTTCCTCTAGCTTAATTCCAATTTGCCTAGTCCCATGCATGCGAAGCTAAAATAAGGTACCTAAATGCACACATCACTCGTGTATTGTAGTTTGAATACAAATTAAAATCACACAGGATTTTTCTATGTAACTATTGCGGTGGCGGCGTCAGTGGATCGATGCAGTGTTTTTTCCACAGAGTCCCTTGTGGGAATGCTTTGGCAGCGCTCTGACAGCACCCACGCGTGCACACGCTCTCACTCCCGCAGGTGGTTGCGAGCAGCCACTCACACACACGGTCTGTGCGTGAACTGGAGACGGAAAGGCGACAGGGGTTCTCTGCGTGCAGTTCTGAGGCGTTTATTGGAACCAACACAGTGGAAGGGAACAGAGGCAAAGAACACAGAACAAAAGCCTGTGCGTGGTTTTATCCCGAGGGGTCCCAGGGGTGGGCAGAGCATCAGAAGCCAACAGTCGGAGGGCTAGGGGGTAGAGGCAAGGTTGAGTGACCTAACAGGGGCCAGTGGGAGAAGGGTGGGGGGAAAAGACCAGGCGCCAGTGGAATATCGATGAAGGGAGAACTTTCTAGGACACTGGTGTGGGGAGAGACTACTTTGTAGTAACAGGGTGGGTGTAATGTGGACTTAGCCACCACAACATGTAACAGGTAACAATGGCCAGCAAGATATGGTTTACTGTAAAGTACAGGGTGCTTTATGTTCTTTCTGCACTAATAGTACAGGCAGATGGAATTGAGTTATCATCCCACAGCAAAAAGGGGCACGCTTTCCCTGGGGTAAGCTTTACTACATCATAAGAAAACTACCCCTCTTTCTAGGTTGTTAATTCTTATTGAAGCCTGGCATGCCATTACAAGATTAATTTATAATCTCTTGGGGACATGCATAAGGCAGGATGCCAATATATAATTAGATGGATTTTTTTCTCTGTCATCATGGGCTTTACTTGGTAAAAATGCCTGCTTCTAAAACAGGTAAGAAGCAGAGTAGAGCACCACCTAATCCCGCTTCCTGTCCTTGGTGTACACTAGTCCATTTTCAGTGAGATGTGGACAAAGAGGAAGCAGCTCAGAAGCTGATCTGTTGCAAGGCTGAATGTGTGACCTTACTGGTTTTGCTTTCACTTGACTGTATTATCTCCTTATGAACTTTGTTTGAAAAGACTTTTCAGTTTGGTTCATGTTGAACAACACAGAATTAGCATCTGATAAGGTTGCAGCTGCCTAGAATGTGCTAATATAAAAGACCCATAATTTTGTTTGCCTGAATGAAATCAGACCACTGATTTGGAGCTAAATGGGATTGAAGGGCAAAGAGGATCAAGCATAGCGAAGGAGGAAATCTTAAAGGACAAGTCTAGCAACCACAAAACGTTGGGAAAAAGTTTGTTTTAGTGCTTAACAGAGAAAATGAATCACAGGAAGAAGTATGTTTGGAGGATGTCCAGCATGCATATTTTTTTATTTTTTAAGTTGTAACAGGATGAGAATGCCACTAATTCTATTGTACTGTTTGCCTCTGTCTTAAGCAGAATAATCTGTCCACAACATTGATTTGTTTGTATGTGTTCACCTTGTGTGAGTTCCTGGGCAGGCTTAATTGGGAATAATTAGGCCACCTATCGTTCTGACTTCCCATACAATTTAATTAGGTTTTCTTTTTCTCTTGTACGTCAGAAGCCTTTTATGGTCTGAGACCTTTGATGAAAGAAAAAAATCTCTGATTGCTAAGGCATACCTTGGAATTTCCTGGTGTGTTCATTCCAGCAGTGCAATTTTATCCCATTTACTAACAAAGGATCTTCAGCCTGGGTTTGAGCAGCTACACAGCACACTGGTATATCTGTATGTAGCCATTACTGTTCTCAAGTCTTTTAGTGTTAGAGGTCGATAAATGGGTTTCAATCCTGGCACCATTCACACCTCTGAGCCCAACAGACCAGAAATTTGGACAAAAGCCTTTTGCTTTTACTACAATTTCAGAGTCACTAGGCGTGTACCCAGACTTTATCTTGGTTAATTTTGTGACATCCCAGAAGTGCAGAGGTTAAGGTCTGTGTAGACATCTGTGAGGTTGATGGCTACTCAGAGGAGCTCCAGGTATGGAGCATTATCAGGTACTACATACCCACAGCTTCTCTGTGAGGGCAGACTGGATGTAGAATGGGGCAAGCATCCCTCAGACACATCAGCTGTACTAGCAAATGTCTGCAATGGTTCTTTGTTCAGGTGAAGAGCATTTACTATTCCTTGCGGGAGCAGATAATTGGGGTGGAAGTTCTTCATCATAAGGGGCACTCTGAGAAGATTCCTGAATATGCTGTGGTTGATTTTCAGGGTGGTTCTTAGAGGCCCAAGTTAGTCTAATGCTATTCCTCTGAAGTTTATAGAAAGCATATTCAGTGACTGGGCCAACATGATATATTGATTTTGTTCATGTGTTTCTGTTTATGGTGACTGACGCTGGGACTGTGGTGATATAGTGCCAAAGATCATTAATCTTCTAGTATCTTTTTTGTTCTTGTTCCCTCATGTTAGATCCTAGCTGTAGATATAGCTGGAAAATGGCTGTCAGAATGGAATATGATAGGGAATTGCTGGAAAAGAGCCATTGCTGTGCCTTGTTACAGATTCAGAGCAAAAGCTTTCAAGGAGCATTCATCTGGCATTCCTACAACCGCAGTGTGTGGCACTAATACTGTTTGGAAGAAGGCATCTGGCCCACCTACTTCACCTTTTAAAGTGACTATAAGGAAATTAAACCAATGGAGGTTACTTTTTCGTTTTCCTGGATGGAAAAAAAAGTTTAAAAGTACCTTTTGCTTAGTAAGAGCAATTAAAACTCAGTAAGTGAAATAAAGCACAATGAGGAGTACAAAGATCTGTTAATTTGTCAGTGATTTGATTAATTTTTTGTAAGAAACTGAAATAAAACTGAGAATCCACTTAGAAAGTCAATGGCAGAAAGTCAGAAAGGTATTTAATTGTTAAAAAAAATCAACTGTTAAAGCAATCATGAAATGCACACATCCTGTGAAGGACTCTGATTGTAATTGCTGTTTGTGTAGCTCCAGCTCTGAGAGTGTGAGATAAATTCAAGTGAAAGCAGTGCCTCTGGCTGGAGTGAGTGATCCAGGTGTAAAAAGGCATCCAGAGTTATCACCTGTATGTTTTCTTGCTGATGCCTCTCACAGGGATGAGACTGCTCTCTCAGGCTGCTGTATGACTGCAGCTGCAGGTAAATGACAATTTAATTACTCAGTTTTTGGTTTGTTGATCAATGTCATTGATCTAGAACATGCTTTCAATAACTATGTATATCTACTGGCTTGGTAGACAAATGCTTGTGGGCTGAATTCTGTTCTGTTCAGCGGAGATAACAGCATAATATCAATCTGTAATTAATACACTCAGATTAAAAATATATACTGTTTCTGACAGTGTTAGTATTCATTCTTTGCTCTGAAATTTCATGAACAATTTTGTAAAGCTTACATTAAAGTATGTTCTCAGAAGGCAAACAGCAAGAAAAAATTTAAACTCTTTCTTAAATTATGCTCTTTAGATAATACTATAATTTAAAAAAATTATGGAATGACTGGATAGTGTTGAAGGACTTAAATTAGTTAATGTTTTATATAGCAGTTTGGTTATTCCTGTTGTTTGGTTGTTTCATTACATATGCAGCAGAACACAGCTACAGTCTGCTTCCAAAGCAATATGTCTGTGACTTTGGAAAGCTCCTGGGAGTTGTGATTTCAGTATGCTTGAGTATGTGAATGGATACAGCTGGCTATGTGGCTGAAGGTCTGTTTTCTTCACACTGCATTTAATTATACATCTATAATCTACTCAAATCCTCAGTGTCACCTCTGCCGTGGCCTCCACCACCAGTGGCCGTGGAGGCACTGCTACTGACAGGAGACTGGAATACTCTTGCATTGTAACTACTGCATGTAAAAACTGCTTTTCACTGTGTTTCACAGTGTTTTTCACTGACAAGATGAAAGGTGCTGTTAATTGACAGCTTCTCTCTTAATATTTGGAATATTTCTACAGGCAAAGTAGAAAATGATATCTCCAAGCTGAGTGAAGATACTTCTGCTATGTTTCTAATATCTGCATTGTGACTGAAGAGCCAGTTTGGAGTCAGTGGTTCTGAAACCTGTTTAAGAATCAATAAATATTCCTATGTTCAAATTAATGGACTGGATCTTTTTTTACTTTAAAACTGCTTTGATCCCCAAAAGGAGGATTTGCCAATAAATAGGTTTGGTGTATGTATCCTATGGCAGTATGGTGATAAAATGTGTCAGAATATATGACCACAAACTCAGAATCTGCAAACTGAGGGGGTTTTATTATTGTTTACTGTAGAAAACTTCCTGTCTAAAGACAGGCAATGCTTTGTTTTGTTTTGCTTTTACTGTAAGAATGGATAAGGCACAGAGGGCACAGCTTGGCTTTCAGGGAATGGAGCTCTTTTTCTACCTCCTGTGTGAGTGAGAGCCAAGGCCAGTTCCCGATGGAGGCAAAGCAGTCCGTATTCTACAACGGCAAGGTCTTGACAAAATGGCTCTGGATCCCTAATTCATCTTATCTGTGTTAGAGACAGGGAAGATCTGCTGGTGTCAGAATGTGTGAGAAGGCAGCTACTTGTGGAAACATTTATTATTCTCCAGCCAGGAACAGTAGGATTACAAGCCCATTTTCCCGGAGTTCCCTGACAAACCCGTCTCACCTCTCACCTACCAAGGCTGGAGGTACTATGCCAAGCAACTCAGTTTCAGCTGATGAAGTTCAGTTTTTGATAAAAAACTCTGGAAAGAACTCTAGCCTGGAATGATGTTTGGCTTCTCAAGTTGGATGTGATGCAAGCATAAGCATAAATCACATAGGAGTAGAAACTGAATGGTTCTGTTAATAAATAATTCTTATATATGTGCCTCATTTATGCAGGCAAAAGAAGTTCACTTGGTATGGGCAACATGAACCACTAACCTTCTGATAAAGCACTTTTCACAAGGCATTTTATAACCATTACATCTGTATTCCACACACAGTCATCACAATGCATTTGTTTCAAAAATCTATGTGTGTAAAGACATAAAAATTGCCTTGTCTGAAAGCTGACTATAAAGTGACTAGAATGCGTAGTTTTGTCTGTTAGTATGTGTCCATTAAAATGTTTTTTCCAGAAGAATTCTGCAGAAAAGTAAGTTTTGTAACTGGGAGTTGAGACTGTATTTCAAAAATTGTTCTTTTTTTTTGGTAAAAAAAAAAAAAAAGAAAAATTTGTCTGTCTTTCAAGTTGTTTATAGCTAAACTTCTAAAAGAATTTTCTAAGCACTGAAAAAGTTGACTTTAAACCCCAGTCTCTACCTTATTTTAAAACAGAGGTTGTCCACTTGCATGATTTTGAACTGCAGCACATTTCATACGTAGTTCAGGTGCACCTCCAAGACATCTCTGTTTTACAAAGGGAAGAAATGAGTCATCAAGTGCTATTCAGCAAAGACTGTGTGGGCACTGTGAGGATGTAGTGGCATTCCCAGCCTCCCAACCTAATCTGGCAGTGGTACCCTTTGGAAGCATTACTCTGTCCTGTTTGTGAACTGTTCCAGGAGTTCCTTCTCTTCACCACTTTAAAGGCTGTGGGGTGTGTCTTGTGGCTCTCAGGTAAGTGAGATTTTATTATATGGCTCACAGAACAGGGATATTTTTCAGCCTTCTTTAAAATATTTTAGAGGTAACGATAACAACTGAGCTGCATCAGTTACTTGGAGTAAAGTGTTTTTTTTTCACATGGGTTCTTCTGAGCCTCACCTTACATATGAAATAAGCTTGGTTGAATCCTCATGCACACATTTTGTTGAGACAGCTCAAGATATTAGCGGAAATGCCGAACTGAACAACTCAAGACTTTTATTTTTTGCTTTGTTTTTCTTCAGGCAGGGTGAGGAGAGAAAGTTGCAGAAGCCATCCTGTTTCCTTTAGCTGACAGCAAAGTGCAGATTTCTTGATTGTGTGCAAAGGATATTGGTATGCTCTACAAATACTTTTATCTTCACTTGAGAGGGTATTCATACACAGATTTCTTCTTGTTATGCAATTATGGAAATAAGCCCAAAGGATGCTTAATAAATGACTAAATAGTGGGGCTGAATTTGTGGTAATAAGAGCACAGTATCCTTGTTAAGTGCACACAGTCAGAGCAAAACAATGATATTCATCAATTATAAACACATACTCTAGAGCACGACATCATTGCAGATTTTTGCACTAGGAGAATGAAATCCTTTCATGTCCAAACTCAAAGATATAACAGAAGCAGCTGTTCTTAAACCACACACCTGACATTGCATGGCTTCATTTTTTGGAAATCTTTGCAATAACATGTTATTTATTTCTTGTGGCAATAAAGACTTCAATAATTTATTTACAGTAGAGATAACAGGTTCAGTAGTATTTTCACAAGGAGTCTTTTATCTGTTACCCACCCTTTTAGCCTTGTCTGCAAGTTTCCAGTTCATATTTATGAATTTATTTCAGTCTGCATCTTCTTATTTGAATAAGAAGTTTTCTACATCTGTTATTTTAGGGCACTTCCTTTACTCCCTTTCCAGTGTACTTACAATCTGTGATTACATGAGGTGTTACTGGAGAAACAAACTTTTGAGGACAGGAGTCATTTTTGTTGCTTATCATGCCCCAGTTTCTACAGGCATCTGTGGGTGGTAGCTCTGAGCTCACTCCTCTGACAGAGAGGAGTATAATATAAAATTGATGTTTCAATTTGAAAATTTGGTATTTTTTGCTTCAGAAAGAACAGACATCCTCTGAAATGAGATGCTGTATTAGCTTTTGAGTTTCAGAAACTAGCATCAGTCCTTGCTGTAGATCAAGCAGAGAAGAACTGGAGGCAGTTTTCATCCTACCTATGAGCTCCCAGCTGTGCTGTCAAATAACTTTTAGCTTTGTGTGAACCCTAAGGATGACAGCAAACCACTATACCTAGCTTAAATGCGGGCAAAAATACTTCTTGCAATACACAGTCTTATCTTGGAACTCAGAATATTGTGAATGCCAAAAATAAAAATGGATCCAGAAAGTAACTGGATGAATTCAGAAAAGAAAATTCCCCTGGAGCTATTAAATGCAAAGATATGGATACAACTTCTGGGTTCTGATGTCCTAAGGCACATGTTTCCACAAGCAGCAAGTTTAAGCATCTCTCAGTACTTTTTCCTTGTAGCCTTTTGCCAGATTTCACCAGTGATCAGTTAGAGGAGGAACAGGGAGCTACACTGAGCTGGACTGTGTCCAGGAAGACCAAAATAGCCACACTGTGCCTGTCCCAAACAACGTTTCAAATAACTCTTTACACGATGTATTCGCTTTCC
>WEIT01032870.1:2150-13104 GCA_013389985.1 Dryoscopus gambensis | reverse complement strand
TAAGTACTGCTCATATTTCTCCTCTCTGATTTCTTCTGTTGAGTTACTTGGGAGTCATCACCAACTTCTGTATCTTCATATGGCAAAATCAGAAGCCCAGTCAACTTTGCTTGATGTTAATGGACCACTTACTGTGTGCATCACAGGTAGCTGTAAGGAGTATATATTTTGACTCATGATTTAAATCTAACATAGCTTTCATAGTGCCACAGTGATAATATTCTATGAAAGTTTAATAAGTTATAATGAGTAAGTAAAATTTATGAAGCGTGAATACGTGCTTGTTTTTTGTAACATTCATATTTTCCATCCTGCAGTAAATAAATGGCTATTCATTTGGAAGTGTCAGAGATAACTAACAGGAGGTACTTATTTAAGCATCTTCTCATTTTGCACATGTGCAAAGCAGTGATGATTGGTATTTAGTATTTATGAGTCTAGGGATCTCTTACGGTGTTAATGTAGTTGTACTTCTCATAAATTTGTATCTTTAACACTTAGAACATATGTATGTTTTGGTGAACACTGTGGTAATGCATTGTGGAAGGCAGTGCAGTCCCATTGCTTTATTCTTGAATGAGTGCTGTGATTCTTGTGTGGCCTTCAGCAAACCATCCCTCTTCCTCTGTGGTTGGTAGTCTCTGTTTTTACAGTGGTCCCCAGAAGAGAGGTGACACACATTATCTCTTTATTTTTCACTGTTCTGAGAATACCCTCAGAGGTCTTAACTACTTCTTTAGAGCAGCTGGTTGAAAACTATGCTTCCTTTTTATCAGACCCTGTCACTCCTTTATGTTATACACAACATGTGATAGGAGAGGATAATTGGAATATAGGATATAACTACTGTCCAAAGATTAGAGTTTGTGACTTCTAGTTTTACTTTGGATCCAGGCATTATCTTGGTGATTTACACATAGATATTTGTTTGCACTTCTCAAGGACTCTCAAAAGCTACAATGATCCTGGCTGCTGCTTGGCTGTCCTGTAAAGACATACATAAGGAAACTTTTTTTTCCCCACTGAAAATGTGTGAAGGTTGTTCCCTTTCTGTTCTCTGAGTGGTGCATGTCAGTCTGAAAGAGGAGTGAAAGAAGGTGAGAAACTAACTTTGCTTTTTATTTCATGTAGAGTCAGTTCCATGAATGTTGTCCTTGCAGTCTCCCAAGAGTGTCCCTAAGGGTTCACACTCCTCTTTAAAGGAGGATAATGTTGCCGAGCAACTTTAACATTGCTGATGAATGATTCTACATACAGGTGAATCATTGATTTATTGCCTGCAGTGTTAGATTGAAATTTGTAAGAATGGAGTATCTATGGACTTTTATAGACTGTTATTTGTAGCCCTAATTTTCTGCTGGCCACTTCTACTAAAAGAGAACAGCCAGTGATGTGGAGGGAAAAGGAACTGATAACGTAACTTGGAAATTCTTAAGTACTGAGGAGCTGGAAAGTGGTGAGACATCATCAGTCACTTGACCTTCAAGTGAGCAATGGAGGAGTTTGTAGCAGAAAATAAAAGCTCTTTGGGAGAGTTCCAGAAGGGAGATGAGGGGGTCAATTTACTGCTTGGCTCCTGTCTGTCTCTGCTATGTTTCTTCATTCTCCACAGATCCTAATGACACTAGCCAGATTCAGAGAGAGAGAAGAGGCTTTCTCTCTTGTCTGAAATTGCATATCTAATACAATGCTACCCCATTAGATCCAAATTCTGCCTTGGTGATAGCCATTTTATTAACCCCTAATCAAAAATGAGACAAAACCCCACAATAAGCACACAGTTATTTCCACTGAGCCAGAAAGTGATATTGCCATCATTTATCTTTGTGGTTATGAGGCTCATTAAGAAAATTTTCTTTTCACACTTTTCTCTCTCTTTACTTTTTATTCTATATTGGTGCATGAAGAGAGGTTAAAGGACACTTTTTAAAAAAATAGTTTGTAATAGGCGATTTGAATCTCATCTAATTAATACAAATATTTCCCCTGAAAAATAGGTTTTAGTTTTTAAGTATGAAAAATTATCAAAACATATTGTAAGTATTTCTGAAACTGTACTGCTTACAATCAACACTGTAATCCACACGTTGTGGTTTAGGCAACTCAGGTCAGTGTTTGCAAAATATTCACTGGGACTTATTCGAAAACAGTGATTTAAATCCTGAAGATATCTATAATATTTTGCAAAATTAATATATTATTGTCTTTTAACTCCATCTGGCAGCTAGGTACCATGGAGCCACTTGCTTACCATCCCTGTGGGAAGGAGAATCTAATAATTAAAACAAAGTAAAATATAACAATAATACTAATAACAAGAATTAGAATTGTAATAATAATAATAATAATTGTAAAGAAAGGAGCAAGAGACAGGAATTAAACCCAAGAAAAAACAATTGATACACAATATAATTGCTCACCGCCTGCTGATCAATGACCAGCCTGTCTCCCAGTAGAAACTGGCAGCTCCCAGCCAAGTCCCCCCAGTTTATATACTGTACACAACCTTCTATGGTATGGAATTTTCCTTTGGCCAGTTCAGGTCAGCAGTCCTGGCCATGCTCCCTCACAGCTTCTTGTCTAGCTCCTCCCTAGCAGAGCCCGGGAAATTGAAAAGTCCTGGACTTAGTCTTAGCAACAGCTAAAACATCAGTCTGTTATCAATGTTATTCTCACACTGAATCCAAAACACAGCACCGTACCAGCTATGAACAAGAAAATTAGCTCTCTCTATACCACAGGAAACCAGGACATACACGAACGAATTTTACCAGCCACAAGCAATTTACAAACAGAAATATGGATGACATCCATCAAATCAGTTACTATCAGTCACACACTCCTAATAACAGTCATGATAATATGATTATATGTTTTCAAGTGTGTTCATACTTTGGAAGCATATTCTTCTACCTTTAACTTTTTCTTCAATACAGTTGTCTTTAGTAATGAGATTACTGTAAGGAGCTAAAAGCATTTCTGTACTTTTAAGAGGAATATAAGGAAAAGATTTTTGGAGAATCCATTTCCCAAAAGTAGAACATAAAAAGCATTGACAGGGGAAGGACCCTGAACTGACTTCCATTATTATATAACTACGTGAATGTACCTTACCTTAAAACAAATGGAAGTATAGAATGGGACTTCAGAAATGCCTGTTCTCACAAGTCAATTCCTCTCCTGACCACTAAACCACGTCAATGTATATTATGAGTTCACAAACACTTTTCTCACAGGTGTTTTTTGGTGTGGTGTCTACAGAGATGGTTTACAATATCAGCACATGCATGCCGGTCCTGGCACATGCCTTGTAGTCATATCTGTGCAGAAGAAGTATCCTTGTCATCTAGAATGCTAGGAAGTGTCCTAGGCACCCATGAAACTAATTTCCCAACAAACTAATTTAGTGGAATAAGAATTTCTCAAGACAATTATTATATCAATGCACATGCAGGAATAAGAGTTTTCCTGGAGAAAGAGCAGAATAAAGACAAAAGGAATCTGAATAATAATTCTTTCAGTTATGGATTATTCTTACTTTTTCTTGGTGTAGCATCACACTGGGTGCTAACCAATGCTGCAAAAATACTACATATTCCTGGTCTGCTACTAAGACTAGATATTCCTAGTTTCAAAAAAAAGCTAAATGAACCTGAGTAAAGCACTGCATTTCAGTTGCAGCTCTCCAATAATAAATATTTGGTGTTACCTACTCAGCAATATGCAGCTCGTCCAGCCTAAAAGCTCTGTAGTGTGATTTCTACACATGACAAAATACTGAGCAAGCTTAACAGGTATGCTGTGGTTACCTTGCAGCACAAAGGAAGCACAATACTTGGCTACTCAGCAGTTTGGCCAATCCCTTTCTAAATACCTTGCATGATCAGATGAGGGTAGATGCAAATTTAATTCAAAAGGAGGAGCTGAGCAGCTGCTACCACCTAAGTGAAGTGTACAGACGGAATTTTTGCATTTCTCACTGCAAAACTAGGTGGAAATAAAGGTTTTGGCATCCTACGGAGCATGCACATTGATTCTGTTGAGCGGGAATGAGCTCTGTCTGTTGTTCTTCAGCATCTCTGATGTACCAGCATGCTCTACTGCAGGGCCACAAAGAATCTGACACCTGCTGCGGAAGGCCAGTGTCCGTATTGCTCTACAGAAACACCCATGTGCCATATGCCAGGGGCTCGGGAGTGCCAGCCTCAACCAACTGGTTCTATAGCTCTGCTTGGGCTGTCAAAGTCCTACAAATCATAGAGGAAAGCAATGAATTGGTAGCAATATTGTGGGCAGAGCAAAGCCTCAGGACACTAAGCAAAAGTTATGTTCATATCTAGTTTATAATTTATCTTGCTTATTTTCATGTGATATCAAAGGCAAGAGGGTAATAGCCAGATAGTTTTAATAGATAATTAAGGAAATGGCCTAAGTGTACCAGAACCTGATACACTGTCATGCAAATTGCCTTACTACTCATTATTTTTGTAGCCTTTGTTATCTTCTTCCATGCAGTGCTGGAACATTTATTTCCACTGAGAAATGCAATTTTACTATAATCAAAATAATGTACTTGTCCACTTTGGTGCTCAAAGCAATTGGGAAGGAAGTCTAAAACTTTATTATTTCCTTGATTCATTTGAATAAAGTCAAAAGGCATTATTTTAATGAAGGGGAAATATGCTTTCTGACTTGGGGTTTGATTTGAATATTGTAGGGAAATGCATGGCTTAAGTAGGCATGCTGGATTAAATATTAAGTACATTACCATTTTTTTACATAAGGATATAGAGGGTTGCTTAAAAGACTTGACAAGACCATTTTCTATTCTTTAAGGCACTCAAAATCAAAATGCTTCACAAAGTCATGTTGATGCCACCAAGAATTCTCTCCAGGAGATTTACAATGGTGTTGTAACGTTTCATTTTTACATATCTGCATTGAGGCATTTGACAGTCTTCATTTAGAAATCATGCATCTGATTAGTATTATTTTTTGTATCCTTGATAATACAGTAGTAGTTCTCAAACTGTGTTAAAAATAAAACATCTGAAATGAGTGAACATTTGTGTAGTTATGAGTTTTTTCAGGTTCTGTTCAGAATAAAAAACCCACTCATATTAGCATCATTTTTGTATGTATTTTTATCCTGTTCTGTTCTATTTTCTGTCTCACTGAATAAAAATAACATATTATTGAAATAAAAATAATTAATTATTGCTAAATTTAATATTTTAATTAAAATAAACATCTCATTTCAGTTTTCAGAAAGTCTTTCTCTTTGCAAGAAGGTTTTTGTTTTGGTCTTTTGTGGTTTTATTTTTTTATCTGTGATCATGACATCTTCTTTAGTTTCCATATCCAGATTTTCTGTGAAAAGGGAATTAAATTTTTTGTCCATCATAGTAACTGCTGGTAGTATATGGGCATATGCTTTGCAGACACATAGAAATAGCATTTTTCATTTGTTACTATTTTATTGTTTTGTCCCAAATATCATGTTGCCATGTCAACATCCTGTCAGGTCCAGTGGCAACAGCTGGGTGCAGTATAACACACAATACATGAGGACAAGGTGTAGAAGAAGTGACTAAAATCTGCGTTATTCTGTTTTAAGACAGCTACCCACTCACTGTTATTTCTGGTAACAAATGTCAGAAGTGCTTACCGCCCAGCCAGCTCAGAGATTGGTGGGTGCTCCTTATTCTCTGTGACTGAAACTAATTTGGGATCATTGTCTGTTTTCACAGTCCTCCTTTCATTTCAGAGGGACAACAAAAAATGCCTGCATTCAGTGGGTGCCTCCTCCAGGGTGCAGGTGGTGGGACCTGGGCTGTGCTGGGGGAGCTGCCCATGCCCCTTCCCATAAGGAAGTCTGCTGGAGCTGCACAAAGCACCTTGTGAGTGACTCAGGAAGAAATCTTTCTGGAATAACTTTAAACATTGCTTGCCTTCCTTCATTTTGTATAGAAAGCTCAAGCTTCCTCAGATACATTTCCTAACACTGAAAAGTAAAGCAAACTTGCTCTGCAACTTAACACATTCTAACCTCTTGAACCTCTGTTAAAGTCACAAATTTTTTGCATTCTCTTACCTGGCCTGCAATATTTTTTATGGCTAGTCTTGCTTTCGAGGTGCATTTAAATAACTGCCTAGTCAGAATAACCTATTCTAATCTTGTATCAGTATTATTTTGGCCCATATAATTCATTCAAAAGAAAACAGCTCTCTCATCCCTAGTTCCTTGGAAACCTTTTCTGGTAATTCATATTGACAGCAGTGAGTTGTGACATTTATCGGTGAGGTGAAGCTGACCAGCTGCAGGGCTCCTGACTGATTTACTCAGCCAACAAGCTGCTCATGATTCCAGCCAAGTATTGACTTTTCTTTCCCTTCCCTCCCCTCTAGTTGGAAAGAAAATATGGAGGCATTCTTTATCGCTACATTGTTTTTTTACCAGTCACACTGAAAGCTAAAAAATGGACCACCGATTATATCGTCCTTTTAAAATTTACTTTCTTAATGCACAAGGATCTTAAATATGTTTCAAGGAAAGAAAATCAGCATTGAGTCTAAACTGGCTGAAATATAAAATAAATGAGCAGATTTGATCGAACGTTATTGGAATCACTTACTTCAAAAGCAATGAGCTTCAGTCTCATAAACAACCTGCCTGCAATCAAATGACCTTTGTGATGAAAAAACTCTAACAATTCAAACTTAGCTCATTTTCATTTTTCAAGTCCAAAAGCATAAAATGTGCTTCAAGCATTCTTGGATTTTGTATTTTTAAAGTTTAGATACAAATAGAAGCCATGATAGAGAATTTTCTGTATTTCTCAAGTTCCTCTCACTTTTCAAGTCCCTTCTTTTTGGTCTAACATGCCTGAGCCACAATCAAACTTAAGGAAAGCAAGAGTATTTCTAGAACTGACATTTTCAAGCACCAGTGAATTACTGAATCACTCATTCTTGGCACTGATACATTATATCCATAATTGTTCTGCTTGAGGAGGTGACATTTCCAGAAATGGCAGTTCAGCGTGACAAAGGACACAACACTGCTGGGAAGATAAGTGAAAGGTGACAAGACCACGCAGCTGCCAAGGAACAGGCGCTCTTCAGTACATCAGCACTAGATGTAACCAAGTTCAAGTGTTGTAGTCTTGATGGAGATTCAAGTCAACCTACATTCTAATGCTCTCATCTGATATCTGTGATATGAACTGCATGGAATTAACGCAAAGGCCATGACTGAAGCCTTTAAACCTGATGAAAGGCATCCAGAATTACTGCTGAGCACAGAGAACAGGTAGGTAAAACAGGTGAGAAAAAGGGGAAGGCAAAGTGGCTCAGAAAAGAACAGTCAGAAGGGGGCTTCTGATGGATCAGGAAAATAAGCTGTCACCATTATGATAAAAAATGTGGGACAGATAAAATGCCCACTGGCACAAATGCTCTCACCTTGTGATGATTGCAATGGAAATATAATTTACTGAAACTTCAGTATTTGTGCTAAAACTGTTAAACCAGTTGTTGCACTAGGGATCACCATACTCAAAGTAATCCCAAAAGTTAATCCATAGATATCAAGCATGTGCAACCACATACATCGCACATACCATTCTGATTGTTATATAGATTGTTAGTAGAAACTAAAAGACATATGTACCTACACTCAGCCATTCTTTCCTGTGCAAAGAAGTTACGTATTATGCTCATATAGACGATGCAGCTATGTTTGAAGAATGTGTGTATTTCTAGAGATGAACTTGGGAAAAGAGTACCTTTTTAATCTGTGCTTAGAGCAAGTCTTTTAACAAGAAAATATATTAAGTTGCCTGTTTGAAGTGCTGTGGCTTCTTCAAATGTAGCTGTGAAAAACGCCTTTTGTCATTCCTCCCCAGTGCATTCTGTTGTGACAAGGCAGTCGTGTTACATAACGTGATGGGGCTGATACCAAATAGCATGTGAAAGATTTGATCTCTTTTCCCTTTTAGTACGAGTATCCTGAGCTGTGAGTGGCTGGACTTTGGAGGGTCTTTTCTTTCTCTTTAAAGAGAAGGAACAAAGGAACGCCCTGTTTGAAAGTCCTTTCATAAGATCTGCCATTAGAAATTTTGCTAATATTTTCTTTACATCTATTAGCTGAAAACTATCTTCATCTTTGAAATATGGACATTGCTTCTGGCTCCCTCTTTCCACTGTCTCATCAAGAGCAGATTTTTACTGGGACCTGTAAAACAGGTTTTGAGAAACTTAAGCATGTAATCCTGTATGGCTCATGGCATCACATGGTGAGGTGCACACTGCACTGTCAGTGACCCACTGGCTTGACCCATTTACTTCTCAGTGCTGACAGCAGCACAAGAGAAGGAGGAAGGAGGTCACTGAGAAGTCACTAGGAGAGGGAGGGACCAGCAGGGACGTAGGAGGCTGAAAAACAGGAGTTTTTTCCCTCTCCCACAATGTATTTTTGAAACTGTTGCTGTTATGGACTCCCTGAATCCAGTGTATTGAGAAAGTTGCATCTTTTCAGAAGTATACTGAGGAATTATTTGCTCTGCTATAAATTAAACTGCCACAATTTAATCTAAAGATGGTGTAATCCAACTGCTCTTAATAGAGTTATCCCAGAGATAGCATTGGCCCATCAGTGTAATTGCTGTGGGTTAAGTGGCCTCAGAAACCAGGTTAACTGGAGATTTACTGTCTAAAAAACACTCTTTTGTAAAGAAGAGTTTGAAAAATTAAACAAACTAGTCTTTCAGTTAAAGACTTCCAACCAATAAACCCAACCCATCTGTCTTTCTGAAAAGTAAATCTTCACTGCATTTTACTGACCTGGCTGGAAGTGTTTTCATAGTCAGAGGTCAGCAGAAGCAGCTGGGAGAGTACTGTGGAAGAAAAAAGAAAATAGTGAAAATTTAAAAATATAAGGCAAAAACCCAGGAAACTTTAAAGTCATATCATATTTAATAAATATTTAAACAATGTCCTTTTGATGAATGAGATTGTACAGTACAGTGATAGTATTTGCAAAACTCTCCCTGGAACGAAACCAACCAGAATCAAAACCATGACAATGCCTTTGATTACATGTTAATACCATCAGTGACACACATTTTTAGTCACAGACTTCAACACGAGCAAATAGCAAACACAGCTTTTAAAAAGTACTCATCATAAGGAAAATGAAATAACTCCAAACATTCAACTTAATGTCAAGTATGTCAGTATGTCAACTTCCTAACAGGATTGTTTCTAAAATGAGAGATTGTGAACTGACAAGTTAATAGATATGTGCTTTCATTATTACTTTTTCCAGAACTCTAGAAAGTGAGGTCATTTTTACTTTTGCTATCACCAAAGCTCATGAGATAGACTGCAGGATGATATCAAGGCCCTAAAATACACTGTTGTAAGAAGTCTGGGATTATTTTCCTGGATCAATCCAAGATCTCTTCTAGAGCTATGTCTTGCTCTTGATAAAACTCAAGAGTTCATGAATTACAAGACTTTTAAGAGACATCATGGTCTATGTTCCCAAGTGTTTCAGTGAGAGAATGCTTATAAATTCTAATTGCTCTAGGGAAGAGGTCTTTATAACACACTTAAAATCTGATTATTACAATTATTAGAGAGATGCCTTTGCCTGAATTAAGGTGTGAACAAGGCTATATGCTGAAGTCAATAGTAGGGATTTTAGTTAACAATTGAATCATTGCTCATTGGCTAACATTTCTCTTATCCTATTGTTTGAATGATTCCCTCTGTTCCAATGCTAATCAGTCCCATGCTCAGTCTTCTTCCTCTTTTGAGTTGGGCCTCCCATCTTGAGTCAATGTGCTACGGCCTTCCCCTGCCAGACCCTGCCAGAGCTGACTTTCAGCACAGCTGCTGAGTTGGCTTTCCTTGTGGGTTCATTCTTCTCCCCAGCTTTGTTTAATTGTCCTGAAACCTAAGATAATTGGACAATAGTACCACCTTTATGATATCTCAAGTCAGGAGGCTTAACACATCCAAACTCCTGCAATCCAGGAGGTATATTCAGGCAGGAGGTAGAGGGAGCAGAAGAGCAGTTTCTTCTTTGCACTGTTTGCTTCACTGGGCAAAGTCCTTCTATGGTCTTAACAGCATTTGAGGCAATTAAATCTCTTACACATGCACTAATTCTTCAGATTTTCAACAATGTATTTGCATAATGCAACGTCTCATTTATTGCTCAGCTGTGAGACCTCCACTGTACACCTTCAGCAGTCCTGCCTATACCTCACTCCTCTCTCAGGTTACTGGTGATTCAAATAATTATGAATGCATATGTCTGCTTTAAAGACATAGGCCATCCAAAAAATGTAAGCCTCTACTCTCTTTTAGTATTCTGTCTGAGAATAGCACATTTAGCCCTCTGGTAAAACCCTTTTCAAAATGTGTTTGACGTTATGTAAGTCTTACTCCTGGACTGGCGACTAGGAGCCAATACTGGTCCTGTCTCCACGGCTTTCCAGTGTTTAGAGGATTTAGCCTATTTGTCAAGGCTCTGGGGATCCATTAGTAACTCATTGTCCAAGTAATATAGAGTACCTGAACACTGAAATCAAACTGAGACTTAACACTAATCATGACATACAAGCATTACCTACATAGCCTAGAAACAGAAAGAAGGCAGGTTTATATGTTGTGCCGGTTAATTATGTAAATTTTGTAAAAGCATGAATATTCTTTGTGTGTGTCAGCTCATTCAGGAATTAGAGGACTTCCCCTTTTGGACAGTGACAAATGAAAAGCTGTTTCTTCTGAAGAGAAACTGGAAAGCACCAAAATTGTCTGTAGAGTCAAATGATCTGCAGGATCAAACAGGCTTGAGTTTCCCTAATCTCTTTGGTTTAAGATTAACTAAAGGCCATTTGTGTACCTATTTGGAAGCTGTGTATTTATTCAGAATATTAACTGA
>WEIT01032858.1:1516-23409 GCA_013389985.1 Dryoscopus gambensis | reverse complement strand
GCTCCCGGCGTGTGGGAGCGGGCTCCGGCGGGCGAGCGGCGTTTCCAGCAGCCTCCCCGGGGGCGGCTTCTGGGAGGGTTGCGCCGGCTTCGCCCCCAGCCGGCCGGTTGGTACCGCGGGAAGCAGAGGCACTCAGGGCTTGCGGAGCCGAAGGGCGTTCCCGGTACTTTCATCGATGCAGCTTCAAAGAAGGCGCCTGCTTGTGTGTGAAACCCAGCGCTAACCTGAAGTTGCTTTTGGGGGGCTGTTTAACAAATACTCCAGCACTGTTTCGTTTCTGACTGCCTTCTTTTCAGTTGCCGTATCTTTGTCCTTTACATTCAGAGGCAGCATAGGAAGAATCTTAATCATATTCACTTTATTTTAACCCTTGCTGCTTTTAAATGTAGTTGTATCTGAACAACTGAATATTTTTTAAAAGTTGGCCTTTTCACAAAAGAGTTTAAACAATCATATATAAAACTTCCTTAGTGGTTAGTTTTCATGTAAATGGACACGATTTGATTACATTTTGGCACTGGCACATGCCAGAGAATTGGTCAGAGCACCAAGCCTGGCAGAGTTCAAGCAGCATTTGGACAACTCTCTCAGGCACATGCTGTGACCCTTCGGGATGGTCCTGTGCAGGGCCAGGAGTTGGATTTCGATCCTTGTTGGTCCCTTCCAGCTCAGGATATTCTATTAGTCCATGGTTCTGTGATAATCTCTGAAGAAAATTCAGTAATTATTTTGCTCTTTCTTCTACAGAACTACCCACCTTTTATTTCATCAGGCATTCCTTTCCTTGGTCATGCAATCGCATTTGGAAAAAGTCCCATTGAATTTTTGGAAAATGCTTATGACAAGGTATGTTTTCCCACATGACTGGCTGAGCATATATAAAAATTTTTATGTGTCTGGGGCCTGTTTAAAATCAGTTCATTCTCATTTACCACCTTGAATATGGAATGGAGTGTGCACAGTAGGCTCTGTAATCTTCACATCTCTTCACGTAACAGTAGTGTTTTGTGAGCTCTCTCTTGTGATTCACATGTCAAAAATATGCTTATGCATTTGGGTAATACTCATAGCTGAATCACAAGTTAATTAAAAACCCATTTTCATGACATTATTTCTTGCTGTAATTGGTAACTTTTAATCACATTCTTTACCAATCTGTGACCAGACTGGAATGTAGCTGACTACCTCTGTAGGTAACTTGATGAATTTTAAGGCCTCTCTGATGTTAAAAATGCTGGTGTATAAAACCTCAGTAGTTTTTATACTGTAACAGCCCAGAAGAAATTAACTAAATTGGTAGAGCCTTAATTCCAATTAAATTAGGTTTATCGAGCTGTTTCACATTGTGTAAAACTATCTAGAGTTATAAGCTTAAATCTTAGCTTGATTAGCTTAGAGAAGGCCAGGTCTGGTGCATGAAGATCTGCTGGAGATGACTTTGAAACTTCCAAGTCTTATTTGCCCCTAGTTGCCTATGCATAACTCCAAATCCAGAATTTTTTGAGACAGTGCTTGTAGATTACTGGAGTCAATATATGCTGAAATCTCGCTGCTAGTTTTTTTAGTGTGACTGATCTTTTATTTATGTTTTCTAAAATAATTGGTTTTAAAACCTGCGTGTTTGTTGCGATAATGAGTGACGCAGAGTCCCCAGCCAGGTGCAGAGGAGAGCCTCTTATTACAAAAACTCATGCTTTTTAAGCAGTTAGCCGGTTATCAGTTTTAAAGTTTTAAAAGTTTTAAGCAGTTAGCCGGTTATAGTTTTAAAGCATAGCAAACATAATTCAACCAACCACCATGCACCATGATGTGAGCATGTGACAGTCACGCAGCGTGTTTTTCTGTCCCTAATTCA
The DNA here is from genome assembly GCA_013389985.1 of Dryoscopus gambensis. Lineage (NCBI taxonomy): Eukaryota > Metazoa > Chordata > Aves > Passeriformes > Malaconotidae > Dryoscopus > Dryoscopus gambensis. The sequence continues at coordinate 21,554 of WEIT01032858.1, read as the reverse complement.
GCTGTGTCTCTTTCCCACAGTCCTTCTCTACTTAGCCGAAGTAACAGGCCTCAGCCATGATTTTACAAAGGCAACAAGGCCTTCTTTTTATAAGGTTTTAGCTGTGTGCAACACACGTTCACACGTGTTCATTATAACGTTAGATATCACTGGTATGTACATTGAGAACAGAATTTAAATGTGGTTTAGAATATTTTTATCTTTATTAAATCTCTGGATACTTAGGAGAAAACGTAATTTATGAAAGACTGTACATAGAAATAGGGATTTAATGATTTGTGTTCTTATTTAAAAGAAATTGTGGGGTTTTTTTTTATTCTCTCTCTTAGTATGGACCTGTGTTCAGTTTCACTATGGTTGGCAAGACATTCACCTACTTACTGGGTAGTGATGCTGCTGCTCTACTCTTCAACAGTAAAAACGAAGATTTGAATGCAGAGGATGTGTACTCTCGGTTAACTACGCCGGTTTTTGGCAGGGGAGTTGCCTATGACGTCCCCAATGCGGTTTGTATTTTAAATACCAGATGAGTAGAAAAGCAGTGCAGTTTGAATGCTGAGTAGCCAGCCCCGAGCTCTTGGCTCTGTCTGGTGGGGTTGTGTTCATATGCAACTGTGGCATATTGCAGTAGGGAAATAGTCTGATCTGGGCAGTCAAGACTGAGCACGTTCAGGTTGCTTTCTTTACCACCTGGCCATTTGTCACTCTGGATGTTATCTTTTTTCTTGAAACCATCTAATCTCATCATAGAGGAAAAACTAGCGAGTTACTTTTTTCTTCCCTTGCAGCATGCCACTGACTGCAGTTCGTTTTTCCCTTCCAAGCAAATTCAGGCCTATCCTCTGTGATAGCCCCAAGAGTGATAACTTTATATTTATGCCATGCCGAATCTAAACACGGGAGTAATAATTTAACAGTTTGAACAGGTTTGTCTTGCTCAGACAGAAGTCATTCTGTATGTGTTTGCAGAATACAGCCTGCGTGGGAGCACAGGGGCTGTTGTCATGTGGCATTGTATCTGAGCTAAGCGTTGGCTGCTTTCTTGTTTCATGTCAAACTCTCAAACTGCAGAAGCCAACTTTTCTGTGGCCACACTTGCTCCACTGGCACGCTGTGTTCAGTGCATGTTGTATGGCAGAGTAGTTGGGTGGAAGAAACAGCACTGTGAAATACTTTATTTTTTGGATTTTCAGTTTTGGCCTCATTTTGTTTGTATAAATGTCAGTCATTTGACTATTTTCTGTGACCATCAATTTCTTTTCCTCCTTAGCATGCCTCTTCGTTCATCCCTGCCTACGTGCTGTGGTCGTTGCCCTATTAATGATGTGGCTTAGGGGCAGTAATCTCTACTCTCTTTGCCTCCATGCTGGCATTTTTCCATTATCCACAGAATATGCATGTTGTTCTTACCCTGTTCTTTTGGAATTCTCATACACAGTTAACTACCTACAACTTGCTACTTTCTAGATAGGTAAAGGAGAACTTGGTTGTCTCCTCCTTTGTCAGGAAGTACTAAATTGTGGATAGGCAGTTTGGGGGGAGGATTGGTTGGCTGGGTGGTGGGTTCTTTTCCACCTGATGGATTTGCATGGCTCCTCTCATCCCTATGAGCATGAAACCAGCAGGACTGCAGCCTGGATAACAAGTAGGAGATCATTTCTTGTGTCCTAGGAGATCTCTTCCGTAAGTGGGACCATTCTAACAGACTTGTTTCTACTAGTTCGGATAGTCGGAGGTCTTCCTCACAAAGTCAGGGATGGAGTTGTCAATCACTTTTGCAGCTGCTGGAGCATGGAGGGTGCATGATTCTCTGCAACACATCTCACGTTCTTCTCTGGTATATACTAATTTCAGAAAAGGGTCTGTGAATCAGACTGCTAAATTGGCCAGATTTTCACTGTGTTGTGCTTGTTCTGTGGATTCTGACTGTCATGGGATATCTGCTTGAAACTTAAAGGTTGTGATTTGTCCTTAATTCTGTGAAAGCTTGCCCACTTACTACAGCTGCTTCGACTTCTGCTTGCATGTTCTTCAGTTTGTGGATGGATTTGAATGTCTGCCTTTATGCAAGACCTAGTTCTTTGATGGGATCTAATCTCATCCATCAGTTTTCTTGAACTTTCTGTAAGCTCCTTGGAAATGGGCATTTCTTACAGCCATGTACTTCAGGCATATAGGGATGATTAAAGCCTACCTCATTGGCCACCATATACATCCCTTGTTTTTTGCTTTTTTCTGAAATGAGGTCTTTTTCTAGAGTTACCCTAGGTTTTCTTTTTCCCTAGAATGCGCTAGAGTTCTGCTTTAGTGAAAAGATTAATCTTTTCATATTACTCAGTAAGCCGTGGGTATCTGTAGATATGTCTACTTAATTCATACCTTTGATACCAGAAGGACTTCTGTCTTATCTCTGCAGATTCAGGGTCCTCAGAAAATTCCCTTTTTTTCCCACAAAAATTACTCTTTTTCTACAGCAAGGAGATGCTGGGAGTTTGCTATTGACATTTAAATTATCTCTGACACTGATTAGTTTCCCTCTATGAAGCTAGGGAGGTAGCACGTCCAGTTGTGGCCAGAATACATTCTGCCAGAAGTGAGGTGGTTTTTTTGCATAGTGTCACCACCACAATTTCCTTTCAGACATCTAATGAGAAGGCATTTAAGAGAGCCATTGGCATTCTACAATTGATGGGTCATCCTGAAGTTTCTTTTGAGACCTTCTTCTCTCTGCTTAAGCTGCTAAGTATCTTCCTTCTGACCGTGACTTTAGAAGCATTTAGAAGAACCACCACTTCGGTCACGTTTAGAAGAACCACCCCTTATTCTTCAAAATGAGTAACTTGCTTATTTACCATTGATTCTGGTAATGTTTGTTAATATCCATAGTCAATCTATCAACTCATATTCACTCTCTGTCTCCTCCCCCAAGCCTCTTGCGGATAGTTCTTGGTTGAGAGGAGCTGAAGTGGCAGAGGATGTGTTCACTGCTATGTGCCATTCCTGTCTCCATCAAGCTGGAGACTGGCTAGCATCTTGCAAGGGAAAATATGCTTGTCTCTGCTCTGTGGCATGTGTGCCCTCTGAGATTTGTGGGGTCCTCACTGCATGCTCGAAACAGAAGCTTCTAGGAAGTAGCCTTTCTTCTTATGCCTTTTATTCTGTATCGTACATGCAGAGGCTTTGGTGGGAAGACGGTTTTTGGGGTATTACTCATGGTACAGTGCAGAGCTATAGGACAGATGCCTCTTTCATGATTAGGGCTTAAAAATCAAATAAATAATTTTCTGAGTCGATGTTCTGTCAATGCATGGAATGGTTCTCATCTAACGAAGGGCTTTTCACCAGTAGTTTTGTTTGCTACTAGTCTATATTTCATATGTATTTCATATAGAGGTGAGAAGGGTGTGAAACTCACTACTTTCCTTGGACACAGTTTGCCTCCTGCTTCTGTGTCTGACCTCCTGGGCAGTGAGATCAGAGGGCTCTGTAAAAGAAAGGGTCATCTCTAGTCCAGGGAGAAGACAGAGAGAACACAGGAGAGGGAGAGAAAGCGAGGAGGCTGCATAGCAGGGAGCACAGGCTAAATCCAGACTTTGCAAAGATAGGGCGGGTTAAGTTTGTGATAATATATCTGAAGGCCATTCCATAGTTCAGCTTTGCATGCATCTTGTATCTTCAGGGATAAAGCTTAATGAAGATACTAAAATAATTTTTTTGTTTGGTATTGCAAAAGCAATTTTCTAAATTGCAAAAGCTGCAAAACTGCAGCTCCTTTGAGCTATTATTTTCTGTGCTATTGCTTGAAAGACAAAGAAGGTGAAAAAGAGTATTACCTATTAGTTAAAACTGAGTATCTGCTGTACCCTGCAGTCCCAGTCATAATCCCTATTTACTTCTGGATGGTCTTATAGTAAAAATTCTAATAAGTTTTAATTACATTAAAATGATGATCTTTGTTCTGATTGCTTTTTCTGTTTTGGTTCTTTTAGGTATTTTTGGAACAGAAGAAGATGCTCAAAACTGGGCTTAACATTGCCCAGTTTAGACAGCATGTATCTGTGATTGAAGAAGAAACAAAGGAGTATTTCAAAGCATGGGGAGACAGTGGAGAGAAAAGTAAGCAAGATCAAATGCATTTTTCCTCCAATTTTCTGGGAAGTAATTAAGGCCATTGCAGTGTATTTTCATAGAAGATGTACTGCAGTATTAAAGAAATCAAAAATTGCAGAGGTAAAAGTGTACTGAACATCAGAAGAAAGAAAACACAGGTTTTTCAAAATCAAATGTAAGGTTATTGGAGAATAAAACTGCTCTGAAAATCACTGAAAGAAATGAAGGACTATCTTACTTTTGCTTTCTTAATGAGCTCATAGTGCACCTGTTGTGCTCATTTTGGATCAGTCAGCTCAGTGTAACCACTTCCTAGTCTCTGTGAAGAGCTGCTGCTCTGACTCCCTAGAGAGACTGTGCTGAAGATCTTGGCTCTGGGAAAAACTGGATCTTTGAAGTTGATATGATTACGTTAGTGATGAAGGTGAAACTTATTTTCCCTAATTCCCACCTTGCCCATCATCATTGTTACAAGCTCACAGTTGCATAACAGTGCCAAATATTATTTAAACATACAGAAATTTTATGCATTTAAATATAAATATGTAATACATATCACATTTTAATATATTATTTTGAATGTATTTGATTTATCTGTAATATAGTTAATATGGTAATATATAAAGTGATATTTAAGTGTCTAAGTACTACTATCTAAAGATAATTCAGTGAGCAGGAAAACTGGATTCCCATGGATTTGGAATTCAGGGTTAAATCTTTGTATGGCTTATATTTATTGAGGATTGAGCTTGTGATGCATGGCTTGCTTTAGAAGAATAACTAACTCTGCTACCAAAATTTCTAGAAAGAAATACCTTAGGAAAAAAGGTATCAGTGATGTAATTAAAAAGGTGTTTGAAGAGATATCTGATAAGACATAGAAATTTTAAATTTGATTCTTTATTCTCTTACTAAAACAATCCAAAACTCTTATTTTAAATTATTAATCTGTTTCCAGTTACATATTTTTTACTTACATAAAATATGAATTATAACCTGTAAAACATAACATCTCACCTGAGACGCATCTTGAGTAATGTTTTTCAAATCTTTCCTCAGACCTGTTTGAAGCCCTTTCAGAACTGATCATTTTGACGGCAAGTCATTGCTTACATGGGAAGGAAATCCGAGGCTTGCTGAATGAGAAGGTGGCTCAGCTGTACGCTGACCTGGATGGGGGTTTCACTCACGCTGCCTGGCTTCTGCCAGGCTGGCTGCCTCTGCCGAGCTTCAGGTACCAGCAATAACAGAGGAAGCAACTTAAGCATTTTATCTAAACACCTTTGTGGTTTGGATTGCCCCCCATCCCCACCATTTCTTGTTTGTAAGCTATTCTAGACACCCCAATAAATCCTCATAAGCGTTTTGTGTTACGTTGTATAAAGTTGCTAGTGGAAGTGTTTTGAATCACAGGCGTCGAGATCGAGCACACAGAGAAATAAAGAATATTTTCTACAAGGTTATCCAGAAACGTCGAAAGTCTGAGGAAAAGGAGGATGACATGCTCCAAACTCTACTTGATGCTTCATACAAGTAAGCCAACAGTTTGAAGACTTGTTTGAAGATTTACTTTAGCTTTGAGCTCCTCAGTTAAAAATATCTACCGAATCCCAAGAAACACTCCCTCATGTTCTGAATTGGTTTTGTTGCATGCAGTTTGTCCTAGCTTTATTCTTAAAAACAGGTTTAAAACTTCACTTGTCAATGGTTATTCAGATTTCTGAGATTTTCATCAGTGGTCATGAGGTGGCTGAGGTTGCTTCCTTTCTCTTTGCTGGCTGTTGGGGAATGATTTTCTTTAAGGCTCCTAAAGAGTCTCTCTCCCTCCGTTCCCCCTTCTCCCTACCCTTAGATCTTTTGCCTCTCTGTGTACGGTAGGCAATGAAAGAGTAGAAGGAGTAAGTACATGAGAAGAAATGGTAAATGCTGCTGTATAAATAGCAATGCTACGTAACTGGAAATGTGACCAAGTGAAGCTCTAAGGGGGCTCCCTTTGACGCAGGGACGGCCGCGCGCTGACGGACGATGAGATTGCGGGAATGCTGATCGGGCTGCTGCTGGCAGGGCAGCACACATCCTCCACCACCAGTGCCTGGCTTGGCTTCTTCATTGCCAGAGACAAATCCATCCAGGAACAGTGCTATGCAGAACAAAAAGCAGTGTGTGGGGATGACTTGCCACCCTTAACTTACGACCAGGTTTGTATGTTACATTAGTCCTGAGGGGTATTTTTATACTTTTAGATGCTTATTTTAAAAAAATTAAAAGATCATGAAACATGAAATGCAGTCACGTGCTTTGTGTTAAAGTAATTGTCACAGTCATTCTGTGGTAACGCTGTTTGCCAGTACATTTCCTCTTCTCTTCCTGTCCAAGTAAATTTTCAGCTTGATTCTGTTTTTTTAATCAGTGTTCATTAGGGAAATTGCAGTTCCTATGTTTATTTAATAAATGGTAGTTCTGTAGAAGAGGAAGATCCTCATACTCCCACTGAGGAAAGCAATGCAGTGTGACCGTGTTCTTTAATGAGGCAATGGTAAGCACTCATGAGACAGATCACTAAGACATGAGTTGTATTCAATTGCACTGGCCAGTGATATTTTTCCTTCTTGATTGAATCAAATGGAAAAAAAGAAATTATTTATCAGTGTAGTTCAATAAAGTACATGTAAATATGAGCTACTTAATCTTTGATTTTTTAAAAAATTTGTTTTTAAACAGTATAAAATAGCATTTTGTTTGTATTGAATAAATGTGGCTATACTTTGATATATCATTTTCTCTGTTATTTTCAGCTCAAGGATCTTAGTTTGCTGGATCGCTGTCTAAAAGAAACTTTAAGGCTTAGACCTCCTATAATGACCATGATGAGAATGGCCAGAACACCCCAGGTGAGGACACTTTTTGAAGTTAATTTCACTGCAGCAGCACAGGCCAGGTCAGAGGTATCTTGGCTGGCAGAAGGAAACACAAGTGAGCAGTGTTTGCTGGCAGGGAGGAAAGCTGATGGCAGTCTGGGGTTCTGTCAGTGGTAGCATAGCCAGAGTTGAGTGAGGAAAGCAATACCTTGAACTTGGGATTTGTTACCTCCATCTGGAATTGTGTCCAGTTTCGGACCCCTGCAGCCCCCAGCAAGCAAGAGACTGATGAAGTGAAACAAGCAGAGGGCCACCCGGATGGGAGGGTGCTGCAGCACGTGTGGTGAGACGCTGAGGGAACAGGGATTGTTCCACTTGGAGAAGAGTAGGCTCTAGGACCTAGTAACAGCCATGTCCAGTTTTCTTCAGCAAAACTGACCCTTCTTGTACCTACCAGTCTTACTTGAGCTTAGTTTGGTGCCACCATTTAAAGTCTTTTTGTTTGCCAGGTATTTTTAATTGCTGTCATGGAAAAAATTTGGCATGCATTTAATACAAGCTAGGTAAATCTGAAAGAAAACTTGCTCTTTGTACAAATACAGTACCATGTCAAAAAATTCAAGTTTTTTTTTTTTAACTATGTCCCTTCAATGACAAAGGCTTTCAATAAATTTTAAGTTCTTTTTTTTTTTTTAAACCTCCTTCTGTAGAGTTGCCAGCCTTATTAAAGCAGCGGGAAGGTTCCTGCAACTGGTTGCACACTGTGTCCTGTATAAGTTAAGAGAGAAAATGCTGGGCTGCATTAATTTTAAATGCACTTGGCCAAAATCTCCTGAAATTTAAGACTCATGATGTAACACTTCAGGTAACACTTTAAAAAAGAAAAATGGAGACATTTTGTCATGTGTGGGATCTTGTCTTTTCTCTTGTAGACTGTTGCTGGATACAATATTCCCCCTGGCCATCAAGTGTGTGTATCTCCCACTGTTAACCACAGACTCAGAGACTCCTGGAATGATGCTCTAGACTTCAAGCCTGACCGGTACCTCCAGGATAACCCAGCAGCTGGAGAGAAGTTTGCATACATTCCCTTTGGTGCTGGTGAGTAAGAGAACGCAGCATCTTCCTGAGTGAGGCTGTGCTGAGGTGGCTCACAGCAGCCATCTCCTACAGCACCTCTCCACACTGCAGCATCTAAGGACAGATTTTTTTGTGTGTTTCTGCCTGAAAGGTTTCTTACTGTGAAAGTGCTGTGAAAAGAGTTAAGTTAATAGTTCTCCATTAGTCATAGCTGTATATATCTCTCTCACAGCAGGAATCAAAACATCTTTAGGTTAGTGTGAGTGATGTCTGACTCACATCTTTTCAAGTCAAGGATAAACCTGGTAATACAAGTTCAGTTGAAGGCAGAGCAAAAGTCTGCAGAGTACCAACTTCCAGAACAGTTAGCAAATATTGCTGATAAGAGTTAGAGTTGATCTCATTTCTCAGTGTTGCAAATGCTTCTCTGCTGATGCATAAATTAATACTTTCTAGTGGGGACAGAACAGCACAATCTCATAAAACTTACTCAACTGTTTTATGTGGTGATAACTTAGAAAAATAAGACTTGGATGGAGTTATAGAATGGGGTATGTGCAACATCAGAGCCTCCGATTGTTGAGAAAGGGGCAACTACTGTCCACGCAAAATTTCTAAAGTTAGCTGATTGTCAAAGGGGATCCAATAAAATATCCTAACTGTGTTTTGTGACTTTCCTTCTAGGCCGCCATCGTTGCATTGGAGAAAACTTTGCTTATGTTCAAATTAAGACTATTTGGTCTACTTTGCTTCGTTTGTATGAATTTGATCTCATCAATGACTATTTTCCAACTATAAATTATACAACAATGATACACACACCTAATAACCCTGTGATCAGATACAAGAGGCGGTCACTGTAAAACTCTGGTGCTAAAACCTTACTTACTCAAGGTGTGTGAACTAACAGACTTTGGAACAAATTGTGACAAAACGAGTGGCAATGGAAGCTGATGCATCTACTGTTAGGAAAGCAACAGTAGTCTACTAACTGCAAAAGTTATGCATCAATTTTGTCTGCCCACACTGTTTACTGCTGCTGTGTATAATTGCTTGTTCTACAATTTTCTCATTGCATTTTAAAGCAAAAGTGTCTTTTCTATTGATGTAACACTTTTAAGGTGCATGCTAGATCTTTAATGAAGAAAGAAGTAATTTCTACCAGTGGAACTCTTTGCTTTTGAAAAATAATTGAAGATTACTTTTCCCAGATAACCAAGGCGCAAGGCTGCCTACCTTGCCTCTGTACCCAATTACAGCAAACACATAAGGGAACAGGCACCACAGGGGACTGCACTTGGTGGTGCCGTTCCTTTGGCATTTATGATTCTGTTCCAAGCAAGTGAGCGATGGTCTTGGCTGATTTAAGAAAATGTTACTGTACAGCTAAGTGTAGGCAGAGTTCAGAATGTTCACAGGTAAGTCTTTTCAAGAATGAGCCATTAACTGTTGAAGTACTTGTAAAATGCTTATGTTCAGAAAGCAACGAGTAATTCTCGAAAAAATTTTGAAAATGGTGATCTCTGGAAGCTTGATGTAAAGTGTAAAAGTAACAATATGAAGATACCAACAACATGAATTTTGTAAATAATATGGTTGTGTGTAAAAAGGTCACAAATTAGTGAAATAGCTGAATGTTGTCTGCGTTTGTACTGACTTATGCAGGATTGTTAAATGGTGGTTGGTTCAAGAGTGCTGATGATAAATGGTAATGAGCTCTGGCTCACAGGAATTTTGAATTAAATTTATAAACAAACCTCTTGGGGAAGTTTCCTGTGCTCACCCCCTCACTTCTTTTTAAAAAGGTTTCACCAGTAAATTTGTAACTCTGTCTTGGTGTGGGTCATGCCCCCCCTTCAGCAGTGCTCAGTGTAACAAGGGCTTCCTCCCGCCTTTCCTGGTCTAAATTCAGTGTAACTGTTCTAAAACCTTGTGTTTGTATCAGTCAGGGCAGCTGAGGGAGCGCAGGACCTTCCCTGCCAGCCCTGTCAGATGTGACTAGGGTCTGCAGAAGCCAGGCTTGTCCCTGTCCCTCTCTCTGACAGCAGCGCTTTGGAATCTGTAAAAAGTAAGGCTGCAGTTACTACAAACAGGAGGAAGTCAGGCAGGAGCAACCTATTCCATGTGAATAAGGGAGCAGTGCTTGAACACAGTTAGAAGCATGAAGTCATGTTTATTTCAGTACTTTGACAAAATACCCATAAAATTCAAAACTTCTACCATTATAAAAATAGGTCTCTACAAGTGATATTCTGTCTGCACTGCCAGTAGCAAATATTACGAGAGTCAATGTAACTTCAGTAGCCTTGCCAGAAAAAGTGCAAGTAAACTTTGCTGAATGTAGCTCAATTTAATTAATACACAAGTTTCATCTTCGCACCCTTTTGATAAATACACACTTCATAAGTTAATCATTTAAATTAGCATTCCACAAATATACATGTAATTTAATGGTGGGGGGTTTTGTTTTGGGTTTGGGGGGATTTTTGGGAGGTTTTTGTTTGGGGATTTTTTTTTTGTTCATTTTTTTTTTCTCATGAACACAAAGTGCCTACATACATAAATCCCAGTCTCTGTGGGTGTGCCAGGATGGAACTGTATACAATCGTATAGCTGTGTTCATATTGGTCCCACAATATACACATTATACAAAAGCACAGAAAGAGCACAGATTTACAGAAGGCAATCTGTTAGCATCACTGCCAGTGATGGAGATGTTGAAGGGTATTATTATCTTCTTATACCCATGTGCAACTGAGTGTATGAAGTCGAACCTGTAAGACCAAGAAAAATTCTCATCAGGATTACTTAGAACAAGTAGGAACATTCAGCTGAATAAGCATGAAAGATTTTACATGGGAAATCATATCTTTTAAGAATAAAATTGCCTAAAATGATGGGGAAGACTTAAATACAAAGCTTCAAAACTCAAGTTTGACAAATTTCATCCCATTGTTCTGACAATTTTCTTGAGGTATTCCTCTTGCAGCACAAAAATTGCCATCATCTACGGGACACATTGAGTGTAAGTTCTGTAATCAAAGTGGTAGGAGAAGAAATTCCTCTTCCACGTCCCAATCTTCTGGGTACATTTTTTTCCATATAACTTAAACTCTTAGCAAGATGCCAACTGAATCCTTGCTGCACATTTATTAGAGATCAGGGAAGTAAAGTGTTACTAATAATCTCAAAATCTGTAATAAAAGCATGCTTGTATCTCTTTTCAAAGAATTTTACAATCCTCTTTTAATTGAGTTTTTTGCTGCAGCTCAGAAATGCCTCTTGTTTAAGGCTGAAAATTGATAAGATGGAAGTTGTGTGTTATGAATCTCAGAGAACCAGCACCCACTTGGCAGTGGGCCCTGTGCTCCCCAGGGATGCTGGGGAGGGTGCCTGAGCCCCTACCTGACTGCACGTTGCCCAGCCGCTTCTGCAGGGCTTCCAGGCGATTGATGTAATCTGTCAGAGCCCTCTCGGGATCGTAGTTCTGCAGCTGAGGACAGGCGAAGGAGACCGGGTTTAAATCAGCATGCATCCCGTGGAACCTAGGGGAGAGCAACACACACCATTTCAAAAAGGGAAATTTCACGTAATAATACCAGCCACACAGCAAAATACTGTAGGTAGGGATACCTTATGGCCTGCATGTTCCTTAGCTTATCCATGTGATAGCCAGCACATCAAACCCATATAGCCTCCCTGCCACTTACTGCCCAAGCCAGAGAAACCACTCTTCCCACTCGCCTTTTCTTTCTGCTGCACAGGAGTTGTTGCTGCATTTTTTTGAGATGAAGACCGACCAGCAAATTCCCAGTGAGGTTGCAGCAGAAGCCACGGTAGACTGAAGTTTGGTTTTCTATTAAGAAGCTTGTGTCAACAGGGACACTGCTATCTTTACAGGATTCTGCCTCTCCTCATTACTCTAAGTAAAAGTCTACAGTGGCTAAAATAGATTAAGAAGTTTTTTCCTTGTAAACTGTTACGGTCATGTTACATGTTACGGTCAAACAAAGCTAATACAAGTATTGAGGTGGTTTACATGAACATGAAACCCAAAAATGGCTACAATTTGATACTCACTGAAGATCTGGGCTCACAACTTCATATAAGCCCATCAAAGGCTGATGGCACTCATAGAAATGTTCCGCTTGATGAAAAATACTCGGTTTCACTGGCATCTGCCTCGCTGATCCAGCTGGTATCACAGTTTAGGGCTGCCAACCAGATGGGTTCAAACAAGAACGAGCAACGGAGCTACCAAGCAGCTTCCACCCACACTCTGGCCATGACACCACAGCAATTGCTGCCAGCCCACAGTAATGGGTGACCCTCGGCCACAGTGGGCAGCCCTGCTTTACCCTTCCCTTGGCTGAGAGCCCCTGAGGCAGTCCCTCTCCACACCACACTGCCCCAGCCAGCAGGGCAGGCACAGCTCCATCCCTCGACCTCTGCCAGTTCCAAGAGCGTAACGGGAATCAGTGTGGGGTGTATGAGCTTTGGCCTTGATCACCTGATGAGTAATCACACACTGAATGCCTGAGGCATCATTTTTTACATATTCTTACAAAAATAGTTAAATCTTACAGCATCAAAGGTTACAAACCTTAGCAGTCAACACTAATGCTTTCAGTTAGTTAAACAGTGCCTGAAAGAGAGTAATGATAAAAAAACGCCAAATGCATTTATGTTGAAAGTTTACAGGAGATCTAGGAGACTCCATGCCTGACCTGGATCTATAGGAATGCCTCTGTTCTCCATAAAAATCCATGCCACCAGAGAATGAATCAGGCCGTAATTCATTACCTAGAAAGACAAAATATACAGAACATTAGAAATATAAAAAGCATTGTCTTGAAAACTAAAAAAATTAACACCTTTTGCACTTTACTGTCAATCTCAAAAATGAGTTTTCTGTTTGCATATCAGAAAAATGGCATTTAACAAGTGTAGACAACTTTCAGACTCCCTCAGGGAAAAGCGCAGGTGAAATCCTGGCCTCACTGACGTCAGTGAGAAAACTCATAGACTGAGCAAAGGTTTTAGTGCAGACCTAAATAGGCAGTAAATAATAAAGAAGCTTCTGATTCTCCTCAGACTCGTACAAAAAAGCAAACAGAAAACTGTCATTTCCCAGACATAAACCTGTAACAAAAGAATGACAAGCTTTTGTTCTAAGAAAAAGACCATGGTGCAGATCTCCTACAAAAATTCCAATGATGCAGCTAAAATCACTTTCATGAACATGCTCCATAGGGAAAACTTCCATATTCTTTTAAATTCCACCCACAATGGAGCAAAACAAAACTGAAGAGACAGCAAACAGGTTAGTGTCTGTGCTGAGAATGGAAACTGAGAAATATGTTACTCCAAACAATTATAGCAAAAGAAAGAGGTAACAGCCCCTATTCATTCCACATGAGGATAATACAAATTAAAACTCATCTCCATTTAAGCAGTGACTTGCAATTAAGGTGTGACCTGTTAATGCCATTTTTTCAGTCATTACTGGACTATGACTTACCTGTGTTCTGGCTAAAGGCATCCCTATTGACAGTCAGAATACCAGAACCTGTAACTCTGTGCCATCGACGAACCAAGAACTTCATTCTGCATTTGAGATTAAAAAACCCAAAAAACAAACAGCTTCAGGATAAATGAAATAGTCTGATAAAAGTAATCTGCTTCTTGTATTCTAGAAAGTGTAAGAATTTCTTGACCAGCAAGCAAAATTAACATATGGGTGTCTAAAACCTAAATATCAAATACAAAACATCCTTTTGCACATCCCTAAGGAAGACCATCTTTTGTCCAAACCTCCTTTCAGCTTCACCTGTGCAATTCCAGAGGTGCTGTATAAGTTCAAGTGGACAGTAAATGGCTCAAGCAACACTAGCATTTTAAAACCATACTAAATATACTTTTTTGCCCTGTTGCAGCCCCAAAACTGCAACTGCAGAGCACTATGAGTAAAAATCTCACAACAGGTACATGAATAGTTCATTGAATTTGTACTACACAGAAGGCTCAGAACAATAGCAAGCAGAAGTGCTTGGGGGTTCAAATCTTTGTGAAGAAGGTTTGTAGCAACATGGCAGTACTATGCAGTAATAAACTTTACTTTTTTTTCTCACCAATTCCTGCTCATTCTTAGTCTTGTGAAATTCAAAGGACTACCTATATGGAGAAAATTAATTCCTAAATCTGTATTATACTTACATGTATGAATTAAATCTTTAAAGGAAATTAGGCTGAAGAAAAAATCCTTTGTAAATAAGTGCAATCCTTAGAATTGCTCATAATTTTTTAAAATAACATGACTTTACACAGCATACTCCATCTGTGATTATCAAATATTGAGCACTTTTCAACTACAATAAGACTGCTTATTCCAATTACAGATTTCTACACTCTGCTCACCTTGTCACCCTACAAGTATCTACTATATTCATGACTACCAAAAATATACCACTTAAACAGGATGGAATATGACAATTTCTAGATTTCACTACAGAGCTAGAGAAGTATCTATTAAACTGCACAGTCATATTTGTTTGAAATGTAACTTCCTCCTGTTTACCTTGAAATTGCAATGGACACTCTGACTGCAGAGCGAAATCGTGTAAAACCCTTTGAATGATGTGTGATGATTTCAAGATCTGTATAGGAAGGCTGTCCCCCCATCCGTGCTATGAGGGCCAGTGTGGCTTCTTCACACTCCTGGAATCCTCCTAGTAACAGCAGCAAGTATTTTTTCTGATATATGAGAGCTTTCCGAAAGCTCTCTGCTCGTAGGTATTTGCCATAAATTCTCTGCAACAAGAGAAAAAGACAAAAACCCCTATAAGCTCCAAGAAATCACTACAGTTCCAACACTTTTGACATTGCTACTTCTATAGCATTTCTGTGATTATTCATTTCTCACTATCATGGAGAAGACTGCTGCTGCTCACTCTTGTTGAATGCAGCTTCTTATACTGAGGATCACCTAAACATCAAGAAATGGAGCACACATAAAAGGACCACATAGGTGCTTACATGTCATTCTTGGAGAGAAAAAATAATAGTGAGGTATCTGAGGATGAAAATTTAAAAACTGAATTAATATCTGTTTACTCAGAATAAAGCAGAGTGAATACAATGAAAAATATGCCCAAATCAAAATTTTAAAAGCAGCTGTAGTTAGTATGTGGGGGAAAAAATCTTCCTACCCTTAAAACAGCATTTTCAGTGTCTGATCCCAGTTCTCTGAGGAAAGCCTCACTCCTGAGCTCTGCTCTCAGCTTGGAGAGTTCTGCATCAGCTTGTTTCAAAGATTTCTGCAGCGACTGCCTTTCTCTGTTCCACATTTCCTTCTCAGAAGCAACAAGAGTATCAATATTAACTCCAACATCTGATGAATGCCTAGAAGACTGAAGACAAAGGAAACTGAATTTGAATAACATAATTTGGAAAAGCTTAAGCTGTGTCATCCTAGTCACTGGTTTGGTGGCGAGCTCATAAAATTAATGAGAAAAACTATCCATTGTTTGGATCTGAGGCCACCCTTGCACTCTGACACCTCAAAAGCAGTGACTTTAGGAGCCTGATCAATGTCCCAGCTTCTCAAAAAAATACTCCCTTCAAGTGGATCATACTAGCTTCATGATCTGGAAGCTATCTGGATCTATTTGCTGCTTATATTGGTGATGAGATACAGATAAAAAAGAAAGGCACAAGGCATTTAAAAGAAAAGAGTAGTTAACAAAAAGAAGCTGGGTAAAATCACTAAGTTTTACACTTAACAGAGTGAATTGAGACATACTGACCACTGAATAACTCACACTCATTTACTCTGTAGAGGGAAGCCAAGAAAGACAGACAGCTCGATCACTTTCAACTGGGTGACTAGGACAACGAATTATGCTTTTATGTCTCTATACATAACTCATTACATCAACACCACCAAAGACATACATAGTCTGCAGAAGGTTGTCTGTGCTGGTGTCTTCTCAGTTCTTCCTCCAGTTTCATAACAGCATTCCTCAAATTATTCTTCTCTTCACTCAGTCTGCTGACAAAGCCCGTCAGCTCAGCATTTTGCCTCAGCAGCCTCTCAGTCAGTGAGCTGGACGGAGTCCCTGGCGGCAGCACCAGCTTCAGCTACGAGGAAGAAAGAAAACCAAACAAGTTCTATTAGATCCGAGTTGCCAATTTGAAAATAACTGGCTTACACTGAAAAACTTTTGTAGATAATGACAATAGCTTTGTATCAACTTGTATATAAAAAACTTCAGTGTACATGTAAATTACAGATTAATGTGACTTTCTTGTCTATACTTATCTTGTACATTACAACAGAGTATTTTCATACACGCTCAATTGTGTCAGCTATAACAATTTGCAAAGTTTTCTACTACGTTTATGTTTATCTAACTTAGTGGAAAAGAAAAGCCTCAAAGCTTTTTTTCAAGTTACATTGAAAACATTTACTTAAAATACAGGTAAGGATCAAATAAAGCTCACTTAAAAATCAAATACTGCCAAATTCTTTGCAACAGATTACCTCACTTCATTTTTTACACAGGTGCATGTTACTCAATCTTCAGCGGCCTTTCCTTTGGTAAATATAGGGCAGTTTAAGTAAATGTGTTGTGTCAACACAATACAGTAAATACTACATGTTGATTTTAATATCAGGAAGTACTGAGAAAAGCTTCCTCAGTTACAAGATTACTGCGGAAAGGAAAATATCTTTTCTTAATGAAAAAGCCCAGAGACACAGAAATTTAAAATGAAACTGGAAAAGTTTTAATTTGGAAGTTGAAAAATCACTTTTAAAGTATTAAAAATTGAAAAAAAATAAAAGGAAAGAGGTTTTTACCCCTTTACTTTACCAGCTTCAATCAGAACACTCACTGGAATTTTCCTTTATAAAGTAAAGACCTGAATAAGTACAGGCTTACAAACTCCTTACTGGTTTCAGCCCACATATCATCATCCCAACTCTCTCATCAAAGTTACAGCACTAACTCTCACCTCTTCCAGACTGGACAATCCAGGCAGTATTTTCAGTTCTGAAATAACTTCTTCAATAGCATTTTGTACTGCAATGAAGTCTTGATCATCTGCTGTTTCAAACTGCAATCTGAAACAAAAGGGACAGTTTCAACAGCAGATCAACTCTGACACCACGCACCAGACTAACAGGACTTTCCATGGATTTCTATGCACTGGATCTATAGCAAGTCACTTCAGCATTGTTACTGGAGACAGGGCAACATTTTCAAGACTGCTCAGTGACTCTAAACAAAATTGTCTTGATTTTTAAAAAAAGTGTATAAAACAGTTTCCACTCATTTGTAGACAGGGATGTTCCACATGAACCACATTTAAAATAGTGGTTCTGCTTCCCACAAATGTGCTGAACCTGTGTGATCAAAATCTTAGGGTATATTCCAGATACACCCCATCCTGCTTTGCCCAAATGTTTCAGAAGAAATGTTTAATATTAAATGACCATCACAGCAAAATAAAACCAGGTTCAAATCTCCCATGATATTTTTTAATCTTAGGGAGATAATAACCCCCCCAAAATAAGAATCAAGATCAGTTTCACTTGACCATCATTTTTTTTTCCCCAAGGAGGATGATTCAGAACAATCCCTATATTCATCCCCTTATACATGATAAATTGTTTAATTACTATTTTAAATTCATCTACCTACACCATACCCAGATAAACCTTATCAATTTTCAGAGAAAAAAAAGACTGTTTTGCTGTGCGTTAAAAAGAACCCTGTTAAAACATACAGGACTTACAGCAGCACTTTGATACTCTGTGATCCTGTCTTCCATCAGTATATCTCAAGTAACAGCTTACACTATAAAACTAGAACAATCCCAAACTCAATTAAATCCTGTAGTCTGTGAATTATGATTCAAACCAAATACATTAGCTTGCTGGTTCCTATTAAAAAAACCAAATAGCTGAAGACTGGTCTAACCTGCTAGCAGCTTTCCAAGCCAACTGCTTCAGCTTTGGAGATGCATTTTGCAGCTTTTGTCTGACTTTTTCCAGAGTTTCAGTAGCAGCAGAGAGATCTGTCAGTGCGTGGTAAGTCAACTCATTTGTCTCAGCTCCTTCCATTTTTTGCTGGAGAACCCAATTTCTTGTTCTGTCATTGGGTGTATCCCAGGTAGTCTGGAAAGAAATACATATTTTTTATATATATATAAAAATAAATTGTATGTGATCCAGTGCTGTAAAATGAAAACATATGATTCTGAAACACACTCAGAAACTGAAGAACAAATAATTCTGACAGAGAAAGAAGTTTAGTGTGACTACAGCACTGCTGTAGTGTAGCACTAAACTACCATTCATGAAAGGTCTAGTGTCTTTCTTGACTAAGATCTAGCAATCATGGAGCTACAGTGTGAATCCAGTCAAAAACTCAGTCAGCAGGAAGTCACCAAGCCTTTCTGTTTCTTCCATCAGCAGCTCCTTTACCAGCTGTGCATGGAATTTGGGCAACTGGATCCATGTGCTTTGGTAACCAATTCATAGTCAGAAGAACAGGGGTTGAAAGAGACCACCATGGTCATGGAGGTCAGTCCACAGTCACAGGCAACCACCACTGCTGCTACCACAATGCACTGAAGAGGTGTTCCTCAGTAACAACCTCCCAACGCTGCCACGGAGAAACTTCTATCACTCACAAAGAAACCTGAGTCCATGGCTCTGCCTTTGGCTGCTTGCCCTACAGTGTGGTACCAAAGAAAAAAAGTCAGTGTGTTGCATATGTCACATGAAACAGCAGGAGTCATTATTTGAAATTCCAGGCAGATCCTGGGAAGCAGATCAGACGATCTGCTGATGAGGAGGGGAAAAAACCCCAACAGCTGCTGCTAACCTGACCCAAGGGAAGACTCTTTGCTGATCACGGTGCTGGCAGTTCCCTCTGTGCAGAAGAACAAGGTGCACAAACTGAGCATGGCAGGAAGGCTGCTGCTGTCACAGTTATCAGTACACTCAACATCCTGCCTCTAGCTGTGGGTAGTTTCCAATGCTTCAGAAGACAAAAGTGGCCAAATTAGACGAAAAATTTCCTTCCTGGCTCCACATACAGATAACTGGTAAAAAGAATGATGTCGGGATGGGCCAAAAACATGGTCAGCAAAGAGGCAAGCAAGTCTCCTGTCAATCCTCTCTGTGACTATCCACAAATCACTCACCCAGCAACACTTACCTTTTACTAAGGTTTCTAAAAAAAGTTCTAAAGGAAATTTTACAATAATTTTAAAACTTTCCTGACCTTTTATGAGAGTGAAAAACTTACAGGAAAGAGTTACCACTTTCATTCTTCTAAAAATTAGGATGATTCCTAAATTGATTTTTTAACCTTGATTTCTTTCTTCTGTTTTGTTTGCTAACATACACATATTCATGCATACGCTTGTTTGATTGCTTATTCATTTATTTACTGAAGATGTTGGAAGACCACTTATAATGTTTCAAAGACCCCTTGCAGTTTATGAACTAAAGATTAAGGGCAGTGACCTGAGACATTCCTGAGTAGGAATAGCTCATTCCTGCAATTGATTGCAAGGAATGTTCTCCTGAGACACAGTGTGTGCATACATCCAGATGCATTTCTCCTGCTCGTGCTCCTCCTTACACACTTCTATAACTTCACTTTCAGGAGGAAGCAGGTTTTAGGCAGAAAACTGGAATGCTTTCCCTTTTCCATTCTCTGCCTTCCCTTTCCCACTGTCTGGTGCCCATGGTCTGTAATCTGCAGGCTATTTTATAGATTGAGTCAAGGCACAGTGACATGCAATTGAGCAAAAGAATTAAAGCTAAATTGCATATTTCGTTATTACACATTACTTTCAGTCCTACTGTACCTCGTTTGGGTTGCAGCTTGGTGTCCTTACAGCTTCCTTTTTTCCTTCATTCTCCTGCTCTTTTTTCTGTAGACCTTGGATTATTTCCTGCAACTTCTTTGTTT
>WEIT01032857.1:3078-15869 GCA_013389985.1 Dryoscopus gambensis | reverse complement strand
AAATAAATCTTCAGGAAAGCTTTACCTTCTTTTTGCTACTGTATAAATCAAATGCCCTTCTGTAAATTAAAGTGTAAGGCAGATGCACTGCTTTACTGAGAGAGACCGGTTGCAAAGACAAAAAGGAACCCTGTAGGACTTGGCCTGTAGTTGGGCAAGGTTTCTAAATACCTTAGGAAGAAGTATTAATTAGTCATATTTCTTACAGTTAAGCTAACTTAAGGTTAAATGTAGGAAGCATCTTCCCACTTGTGATTAGCAGTACTGTCAAGATACTTTTAAATGGATTGGATCAAGCATGGTACTGAATGTATTTCATTATATGTAGGGCAACAAGCATGCAGTACACCAAAGAACACAAACATTTTCTTTCCTAAGAGTTCTTTTGTCAAAATTTAGACCTTTAGCTCGTATATGAATATTTAAGGAAATTGATGTTTTCTTCGGGTGAGAATTCACTCACAGCCTGTGTATTGGTAGAGCCTGCTTCCTACTCTGCAGAGCAGTGGTTAGGTTTTTTATAGCCAGAAAAGCCTAGGCTGTCATATCAGGCGAGCTGTAAGGTGCACTTCATAAACTGTGCAAAGAGCCAGTTACAGCTCTTTGTAAATATGTGACCCCAACACGCCCTCTTCCAGCAAATTCCTGATCAGCAGCAGGTGCTTAGGTTTGAGCAGCTCAGAGAAACAATTTGTATTAAACTACCAAAGAAGTTGCAAGCAAAGTAAAACACTTGTTATTCCCTTTAAGGATATATGTAAATTGATATTCAAAGTAGTAATGGCCCTTGGGCTTTTGGCAAGTAGCTACTGCAGCTGTTGGACATCCCTGACATAACCAGCAATCTTTAGTGTGTTTAGATTTTACTTCTTCCCTCTCTCCCTCCCCTAGTCTCATTTGTTCAGTAGCTTAAATGGCTTTCAAAGTATTTATTGTATGTCTTACAAAAGGACAGTTATATGTCCCTGAGACTTCCTGAAGGCATTTGATGCCACATTGAGTTTAATTAGAGTTCCTTAGGATGCTGAATAGCCTCTAAGTGCATACAAGGAAAGGGTGAATGTTGTAGTTAGGCACAAAGATAAAGGAACACTATTCTAATGAAAAGTAGGTAATTTAACAAAATGAGATAATGCTGGAACATCGCACCATAAATCACCCTTTCAATTTTTATGGCTTTAGGGTTAGATTTTGCCTACTTTTGTATTATTATGTTCTCTATTTCAGTTTGAAAGAGCCAAGCAAACTAGATGCAACTAATCTAGTGTACTTGAGAAAAAGTCAAACAGATGCTACTAACTGATAATATTTGAACAATTCTTTTCGAAACTAAATAGTATTAACAGTGATAGAAGAGATTGGTTTTTGAAAAGAAGAAACAAAATTCGGTAAGGATGTATGCTCTTTTAAATTGGTACTGCCCTGTTGAGTCTAAAATCTTAAGTATTTGAGGTAATACTACTCTAAAAGTAAGGCTGCAAGAAGCATGTGTCATCAGCAGTTTCTCGTATTCCTCAAAAATCTTAATCATAAGCATTCCATTTCTCATTTTGTCCACTCTGACAATGACACAGTAGAGGAAAAGGATTACTTTAGGTGGGACACAAACAATGGTATATCACAGAATCTTTGTTTTTATAAATATTTATTCACATACATACACATAGTTCTCCCCACCCCAAGCTTTCCTAGCGGTTCAATTTGCATGCCAGAAAGCATTTTTACTCCTGCCTCACCACGTTTTTCTTCAAGTTAGGAAATGTCTCATAAGTTCAGCAGGCTGACCTGCAGATAGAAATTCTTATACTTTCATCTGACTCAGTTTTGCAAACTTACATTGAGAAACCTCCATTTTTCCACCTGCCTAATGACAATAAAGTAGTTCCATATTGCAAAATAATTAGTAGAGGAGAAAACACACAGAATAGTAAAGAATAGAGTAAAATAAAATATAATACAATAAAGTACGATACTGTTCAATACAGTACAGTAGCTCCAGTTGGCAGGGACCTACGAGGATCATTTAGTCCAGCTTCCTGATCACTCCATGGGTTGACAAAAGTTAAAGCCCACTATTAAAAGCATTGTTCAAATGCCTCTATTTAAAGCACTGACAGGCACAGGGCACTGACCACCTCTTTAGAGAGCCTGTTTAACTTTGACCACCCTCTTGGTAAGGAAATGTTTCCTGATGTGCATTCTGAACTTCGCCTGATGCAGCTTTGAACCATTCACACCTTTACTCTAGCTGGACTCAAGGGAGAAGAGACCAGCACTTCCTTCTCCTTCTCCTGTTCTCAGGAAGCCGTAGAGAGCAGTGAGGTCACCTGTCAGCCTCCTTCTCTCCAAGAGTAGCCAAACCCAGAATCCTCAGTCACTCCTCATGGTACACTGCTCCAGCGCTCCCAGCAGCTCTGCTGTCCTCTTCTGGACCCTTCAAGGACCTTCCGGTCCTTCTCAAACTGCGGGGCCCTGCACTGCACACAGACTCAGGGTGAGGCCGCACCACGGCTGAATCCAGCAGGATGATCCCGATCACAGCTGGTGCTGCTGTGTCTGATGCAGCCGGGATGGGGTTTGCCCTCCTGGCTGCCCGGGCACACACTGCTGACTCACACTGAGCTGCTGCCCGCCAGCACCCCCAGATCCCTTTCTGCAGGGCTGCTCCCCAGCCACAGAATCATTTAGGTAGGAAAAGACCCTTAAGTTCATTGAGTACAGCTGTAAAATGCTACATTACATAAAAAATATATATTGTCAGCTCAAAGATCTGCTAAATTATGCAGGAATTTGAATCTTAGAGCTAAGGCGTGCTTGTAGGTGTGCCATATTACAGAGCTGAAGCTATAGCCGTTTTTCAGGTTGGAGCTGCTGTGGTGATACTCATTTGTAGATAGCTGCAAAGTAGCATTTTCATACTGCACTTAGCAATTAATGTAGAAAAGACAACCTCAGCATGTAACGAAGTTTAGATGCCTAGTTTTTTTTATATTAGGTTGAGGAATGGAGAGAAAAGCAAAAATGTAACACAAAATCAATAGTTCCAGGACTCAGACGCTCCATCAAGAATGTGCAATGGGTGATCACTGTACCTTTATATTCTCTGTGGTTCAGACTGACAGATATATCAGTATATACAGGATCTCAGTTTTTGAGCATTAAGGACTAAATGCTGAAATTCTAAGCTTGGGGAAGCATTTGTTCTCATAATTGAGTTTTCCACGTATTTTGATTCGTGAAGAGTTTATTAATGTTAAGCCCGATTACATTAATTTACAGAGCTGTAGTGTTGGTACAATTGCTACTCACAGAGTATCAAGCTAATGGTGTTTGCATAGCATCATGTGTGTGGCATCTGAAAATAAATTAATTCTGACTTTGGAATGTGAGCTATTTTGCCTGTGGAACAATGCAGCATCCACTATTATATTGTGGAAAGATTTAAAAGGAAAAATGTGACAATCAGGCATTAACTGGTTACATACAGGAAAAAAGAAGGTAAAAGAAGAGTCTTTGAAAATATAGTCTGATAAACATTCAGTAAATAATTTTAAGTCCAAAGGAAGAAAGGTAAGGGAAAGTTACCTTTGGGATTACGTAAAGGCTGGATGAATACCCCAGCCTCACAGCAGTTTTGATTCAGGGTGCTCTTACCCCAGCTCCAGAAAAACGAAGTTACAGAGCCAAAGTTTCTTCATTTCTGCCCTCTTCCAGTGGCTGAAGTAGAAGTGTGTCTGTTTAATTTTTGAGAACTCTAGAGGCCTTGATTGAAACTGGCATAGAATTTCCTGTGGAGAAAAAGCTAGTTTTCCTAATTTGGAAAAAACCAAGAAAACTATTATGTGAAATTATGATGACACACCAAAATTATTTCATGAATTCTAGATTCCTTAGCCATGCTAGCCAGACCTCTGCCGCTGGAGCCAGATGACAAGCGGATAGCACTAATAATAGACTGCTGTCTCTAGTGCAGACCAGCCCAGAAGACATCACACATACTTACTCATCCATTGACAGAAAGAAATGGTGAGACACAGAAATTATTAGTTTTGCTCCAGATTTGAGGGAACATGTGCTCCCCTGGTGGTAGCCACTGTATTCATCCCTGACCTGCCTCTTCATCCCACTTCCACAGTCCCTGTCCTCCTAAGCCTTCTGCAAACTCCTCATGCCAGTGCCTCAGTTAACCTTAGGTGATAACCATGGGTGCCAAGATTATTTTGTCACACACCAATGCAAAGCCTGCAGTAGACAGAGTATTTGGAGAATATCAGGTACACCTCTCGTAGACTGGGCTGATAAGTGCATTAAGATGGAATTTAATTACATGGAAAAAAAAAAAAACAAATCCAAAGCTGGACAAATTCAGGCAGCGTTTCATGGGAATAGCCAAAAGTCTCATGTGTCTGCTCAATAGCAAGACAATGTGATAGCATCACAACCAAGTGGCTGCTCCTTCACCCAGTAGTGGTTTTTTGGGGGGTTTTAATTTATTTTTTTTCTAAAGAGAAACCAAATATTAAAAAATTACCTGGACTTATTTTTTTGAAACATCTAACAATTCCTTAAAAATAACAAAAAAAATCAGCAAAAATTATCCTTGGACTGTGGAAAATTTCATCTCAAATAAGCCCTTTCAAAGAGAAGCTATGATAATAGTCTCTAATATTTGGAGCTATTCACAAACTCTAACTTACTGCAACAATTATTTCATACTGCATCCGTAAAAAGTAGCAGAGAAACTAACAAAAGTTTCATATTGTCACTTAGATGTTTTTAAAGACATAATTTAGATGATGTCAAGTTTTTCAGATAGATGGAATATACTAGTTTTTCCTTAAGACTGGAAAACTGACATTTCAGTATTATATGTTCATAAATACTTGATGTTTCTGTAGTTTTAATAAAAGTGTTCTGCAAAAGACTTTGAAGATGAACACTTGTACATATAATTATGTACCCAAGTTATAGCTGATGCTATGATAATTTCTAGCTGTTTTGCAAAGCTCTCTGCTATCAGATATATAATCTCTGTGGTAACTGAGATAGAAAAGACACCTTTGTTCTGTTTAAAAAAATAGAAGAAAGAAGAAAAAAAAATAAAATTATGCCAGTAAAGTTATTTTCACTTTTTCATTTGCTCATATTTTTCCAGAAATGATCACATTTTTAATGGCATAGTCAGTTAAAACATTTTTAATTCTCAAAAAAAAAAAATTAATAGTGACTTTTGACTTTTTTTCTTTTTACAAAACATTTTAACTTTTTAACCTCTAATAAAAACCCAGGAAGCACTTTGTAGAAAGCTTATATTTCCCATGATTCAAGGAAAAAAAAAGAAAAAACAACCAAAATGAAAAGCTTAAGACACTTCCATGGGATTTCATGTTTTTGTTTTAAATTATTCCTTTGTCCTTCTTTTAACCTCCCCTTCTCTTTGGGTTTTTATAACCAGCAATTTTCAACCATGCTTTCACAGTCTTTTCTCACAAGGCTTTACTTCCGACCTGTCTTCTCGGCATACATATAAAATACTGTCAATGGATTTAAATCACCTGAACAATAATAAAAAATTCCTATTTGTGCATAAAATCTACTTCTGTAGGTGAATCACGATGCATTACTGTCTACCTGAAAACTTAAAAGAAGTGTTTTTTAAAAGAAAAAATTATCATATTGATCTTAACCCTGGTGGCATTTACAGAGTGGGGTGAAGATCCCAGTAGACAAGGGCAGAGCAGCCTGGTGGGAGGTGGGCTGCCCTTCTCTCACCTGTTCGCAGGGTGAGAAATGACCTCAATTCCCAGACTAGTCCCCTTGGTGAGGCCAGATACCCTTTCCCCCTCTCCCTCAGCACGTCAGCCATCAAAGTTCTTTGCTCCTTCTCCTGCATGGCTTTCCCATCTTTCCTGGGAGTCCACATGATCTCTTAGCTCTGCCCTGCCAGTCACATCCCTCCTCTGCTGAATCCCAGCCCTGCAGGTAGAGCCGTCGGATCCCCTGCACTGAACCCAAGGCACGAGCAGCCCCACTGCTGGGTCCTCTCCAAGCTACCCAGGATGGCCCCTGCCAGTTTCACTTGCTGCCTGATACAGGAGCAATTATAATGACGTTTTCAGCTGTTGGACTCAGATTCTAAGATCTTTTTGGAGCTGACCTATGTGTACTCAGGATGAGGAAGGATAACAGCTAAGGATTTTGCTTTCCTCTGTCAGCAGAGGGAATAGGGAGCTGCTTGTTAGAGGCTCTTCAGAGACTGTCTGTTGGCACTGCTCACTTTCCTTGGAGATGTCAGAGGAATACAATTTATTAGACAGTCATAACACACTTAGGGGGATAACATGCCTTAGAAAAAGGGGTGGGGAAGAAGATTCATAATGGTTTCTTTGGTGAGTGAGAAGCTGGAATGCTGCGCAGCC
Source organism: Dryoscopus gambensis (assembly GCA_013389985.1). NCBI lineage: Eukaryota > Metazoa > Chordata > Aves > Passeriformes > Malaconotidae > Dryoscopus > Dryoscopus gambensis. The sequence goes on along the minus strand of WEIT01032857.1, from coordinate 9,450 downwards.
AGGTTCGTGTTCCCATATGTTGAAATTAGTTTTCTGAAGGTTTTTCTTTTCAAATTTTCAGCAACTGTGGTTGAAACAAGACATGTTTCTGTTAAAAATATCTGACACTCAGCAAAACAGACCTGCAGCCTTCCTTGGATTGCCAGCTGACCCATGTGATTTCAAGATTTCATCCCAACGTGCTAACGCCTATGAAAGCAGAGGGAGAATTTACAAAAATGTCCTTTGAGTAAACTGAAAGAGAGAGTTTGTAGGCAGAAGTTAGAATGTTGTTGGCAGAATATGAGATCATCTGTTTGAAGTTACATGTGTTAATCAAGAGGATTGTGGCTGGTTATACAGCTAGGGACAATCCTCTGTTTCTTACAGAAATTCAGAACACTGACGTCCTTGTTTAGTTTTGCTTCCTTGACTGTTTTACCCAGGTTATTGTAATAAAAGCGGCCCTGCCACCTGTGTCTGTGCTTCTATATGTGCTGCACTTGGGAACTTTGGTACACTGAAAACTTAAAGATGCAAAGCAGTAATAAGTACCTGAATGAATATGATACCAAGAAACCACAGCAGCATGCAGTCTTATCTGATGAGCAACCTGCCACAGTTTTATGCGTTTGTTTCTTTTGTCTGTGTTTGCCTGTAAGGGCTGTTTTTCATGGTGTGGGAGCGATGGAGGATGAATGTGTAAAAGAAAGGAAGGAAGCACCATTTTTTGTTGGCTTTATAAATAATTGATTGTGGTATCTTTTATCAAGGACACAGCTCAGCTAAGAGTGCTGACACCCACGTAAGGCAATGCCTGCTGAGGAGGCCAGTTTCAGTCATAATTCAGTGAAGACCTGTGGTTAAACCCTGTTGATGTTCTCTCCCTTTCTTTAAATGATTTAAATGATTTTTAAATACTTTGTAGCAAAAATTCCTCCTTCCACAGTAACATTAGAATATATGTTTAAAACATTATTTGGAATATGTTTTGGAGGCAGACTTTGGAGCCCGAGTTCTGTGTTTAAAAATGCTGATTTTATAATAATTTTTGGCAATATTTTTGATAGCTTAAATATTAGGTTGCTGTAAAGTTTGCAAGTTGCTCTTTGACAAGCAACATCTTTTCTTTAGTTTGTCACAAACACTAAGCCCATTTGTAGCTGTGTTTTTACTAATGACATTTCAATTAGTAACTTTATCTATTAGCTGGCTTAAAATGCTGTCTCAGGTCCTATCAGTAATATGATCAAATCCATAATGTAAAAGAATCAGTAGACTAAAGATCAGCTGTTATTTTTTACTGATCTTAGGCATTGAATATGAAATTTCAGTTCACAGTACTTTTTAAGTTACTAGTAGATAAATATTCAGAACAAATGCAACACAATTGTTCTGTTGAGTAATTGGAATTTTCAGTAAATTCTTTCGGGGATTCTGCAATGTACTACTTCAAAAAGCAAGAAATATTTGTCCATGTAGTATGCTACATGTAAGGGAATCTTGCTTTTTGAGTCTGTTGTAACACTCAATAAGCATCTGGTAGCAAAAGTCATGGGCCATATCCATTGTGAGTGTAAATTGTCATAGGTCCATTAACTTCCAGTGAGCTATGACTATTTATACAAATTCCCCTGCCTCTTGGTTATTTATTTTTTAACACTAGACTCCTCTCCTTTTTGATAATATTTCTTACATTCCTTTAGTGCAAAGGAAAAGTTTTACTCTCATATTGTAGTATTCTCAGTCTCTCTTCAAGGAGTTAAGTACATCAATGTGGATTTCCTGATATCCCAGGAGCACTGATCTTTATATGCAGTTGAAGATGTGCAAACAATGATTTTAAGTGCCAGAAAGGTTGGTTGTTTACAGAAACCTTTGGTCAGAGGATGAAACTGTTTGTTCAGAGAATGGATAACAGGTAGGGCAGGAAGCCTGTGCCCTTCTCCTGTGGTGTGGGTGCAGGGTAGCCTCCATCCAGGCAGGGGCCTGATGCAGCAGTCAAGTTATCTCTACCACCCTTTAGTTTCTTGGCTTCAGCAGGAAGGACACAGATGTGCATGTGGTAGTTTTGGGTGTTTTATGGTTTATGGGTTTGGGGGTTTTTTGAGGTTTCCCTGTACACCTGGGTTTTGGACAGTATGCTAAAACCAACAACCTATTTGTGTGTGTTACTGAATTTCTGCCCTGTATTATGAGTGATGTCAGAAGATCCTGGCATTAACTTAGCCTTTCAGAGGATAGTAATAGTTCAAACCATACTTCTAAAAAAAATTATGTTCTTTTCCTCCATCAAATATTTATACCCCAATTCTATTGCCTTGAATGTCAGTGGTAAAACGCACTGATGATCTGTGCACAATGGGAGGCCTACAAAAAGGAGCAATTTCAAAGCCCATTGTAACTATTACTTTAAAAGACAACCTTTCTTGACAAATTTTACTTCATGGTGAAACAAGAAATTGAGTGTTTCATTTGATATTTTCTCTGAAGGCAAATATACAAACATGGCCAGAAAGTACCAAATATTTTTGTATGGTAACGTTAATATATATTCACTATCTTTTTGACAGGAGACAAATCTTATAGATGTGATATGGCATATGACAGGGGTAGTATGTTTCTCTTCTCTCAGATCTCATCTGTGGCCTGTTGAAGGAGGAAATATTTGGGGATGTAAAGTCATTTTACCCACTGAAAAGTGATTCTCTTGTGAATAGATTTTGTTTTCCAGCACTATGAAATGATACAATACATATCAAGAGTAAAGGTAACAAATTACAAGGACTGTAGTGCAACATTATAAGAGGTCATGATTTTGAGATACAGTATAAACAAACCATGAAAATATATATATGTATATATAAAACCCCAGAAATACCTGATTTTTTTTTACTGCAGCCCTTCACACAAGTCAAAGAGATTTGCCTCTCTTTGGTTAAGCAAAAACCCTTTATTCCTTTATTCTTTTTAGTATTGCAAGTCATTTAACTTGTGTGCTTTATGTTTATGAAGTAGCCACACACTGGGCTAAGTAAACTCAGAATCTGAAATATGATGCCTGTCCTTTTCCCTCTTATCTTACTGTGCATCATAATCATTCTCTTTATATAGCTTCTGACATTAGTTATCAAGTTGTAACTATCAAAAATCCTGAGAGTTCCTGACAAGATGTGCAACTGTATACCAAATGTTGTTATTTCCCTATGAATAGCTAATAGGCTGACATAAATAATTTGTCCTTTCCTTCATCTATCATAGTCTGTGGTTTTCTCTGTGTTTGTCTTCGCTTTGCCCTTTCACTTGTAATGGAATGTTAGGGGGAGGTCTAGCATTCTCAGTATTTAACAGTTCTTAATTAAAAGCTGCTTAATCCCTGGACAACATGAAAGAGGGTCAAAGCTTCAGGTTTCTTATTTGTTGTGGGAAAATTTATAGGAAATTTTAATTGCATTTAGTTTACTTGTGGGAAACTTCTGCAACAAAGTTTCTGCTATCTTTTAGAAGCTAACCTCTGGAATATCGTGTTATAGTGTTATGAACTGGCTTAGTGTTGTTTGCTTTGGTAGAGTGTAGGCTGACAATATGTCTGTCCATGTAACTGCTAGGGTAGGTTGGTAGGTTATTATTATATGAGATACTTTTTTCAATGTACTAAATTGAAAAACTTAGTTTTTCTGAGTTTTCTGGAGTATTTCTGAGTTTCTTTCTATGGCTGGTGCATGGTGTTTTGTCTCTTCTATTTCCAGGAAAATAGTGTTAACTTAGAAGTTTTTGCTGTCTTTGTAAGTAAAACTCGTAGGATGCAATCAAAATAAAGGTGTCTCACTAGCAAATGAATATGTGGTACCTCTCAATTCTGCTTTCATAATTCACTTCATGAATCCTTGCTAAAAACTGTTAGAGCTTCGTATGTTTTCTCTATTTCTGAGGAAAACCACAAGGTCTGCACTTACCTGTGCTTTCAGGGGCACCAAATGCACGCTGAAAACGCTCATCAGACTTAGGTGCTTCAAAGAAGATGATTTTAGTAGTTTCCATGGTTGCCTTTTTTTTTTTTTTACTGTGACTTTTTTGTTTCAAATGCCCTCTGGTCTGTTCAGCTGTGACAGCTGCAAACAATGGGTGTTATTACACAGATAGCATATAGTGTATTGTGCCGAGAGGTATTCTTTCAGCATTTCAGATTTTCCATGAGGAAAAGCCTCTTTGTTTCCAGTGTATTTCCTTCTGTAGTATTTTGCTTGCTATCCTTTCTGTGTCATATGCGAAATTTAAGTAATGCTTAATGAGAGGGTGCAGGTAGTGATGTCCACTATGTTTTTTTCTAGTCACCTAGAAATCTCTTTATATATATCTAGAGCAGATAGCTACTTTATGGAAGAGGTGCATGACCTCCATCTAGAGAATTTTCTATTTATCCTGCTAGGTTTTATTCCTCTTCAGAGGCACCTCATTATTCCAGTCCTTCCTTTATAGACCCAGATGGTCCTGGAAGTTATGATTTCTATCAGTGGGAGGAGTTGCACTGTACAATTGAACCTGTGTCTTTCTTCTACACAGCTTGCTTGGTTAATTCTCCATTTCATACAGACTTATGCCCACAAACCTGAAGGCAGGCTGTATTTTATGAGGTGTTGGAGTGCATGTGTGATAAGGAACTTGTAAATGCTTATCAGCGCTTCGTTTGTCAAGATTTTTCCAGACCTGGTAAACCTGAACAAATTCCATGTTGTACATAAAAACAGTATCAATATTTTTGTTTTATTTATGTGTGCCTGAGGTAGAAGGTTCTTCTGCTTTTGTTTTTGATTAGAAAGCTAGTTCTTAAGTGAATTGTTCCGGCAGAAGATTATCACTGTGAGGTCCGCAGGGGTCCTATGACTAGCTCAGGGCCCCCCGGGAGCTACACGTGACAAGAGAAACCTAGGTAAAAGAAAGAAGGCGCTCTTCTCCTCGGGATAACGTTCTTAGATCTTTACTGCATCAAATCCTGGAGGCGAAGAGGGCGGGGGCCTCCTGGAGACCCCTTTTGACCCCCCAGGGAGGAAGGGGAGGGGGCAAAAACCCACCACCAATGGGATACAATTTACTTGGGAAAAGGGGCAGGGTCCAGGTACAGGTGTTTGGTTTCAGGGGTTACGACATCTACATGTGTGAGGGACAAGCCCAGACTAGTATAACAACAAATCCTAGTGCAAAACCCATCAAAAACGTATCAATAATCTAACCATCACAACAGAAGATCAGTTTGTGGGCCTGGTAAACTGATGATCCTGAGCAATGGTAATTGGGGTTTTAGGAATAGAAGATCTGTTTAGTCATATTCTTTACAATTTTATTTTTAAATCCACACTCTGGTCAAACATATGATGAGTGGTTGGGAGGAGAGTTCACTCAGTAAGAGAATACTTTACCTCCATTCTAACTAAGTGCTGAGAAAATTCAGTTTCCGGGTGCACTGTCTTTGATTCAGCCTTCCAGCAAAGGTGCAAAAAAGACCAACACTTAGCATGTGCCTGACCCTATTTTGTAAAGAAAAAATAAAATTATAAAAATGGAAGAAAATCAGTAGTGAGAAAAGGTAATGCTGTCTCGAAATATGTACAAACTAAAGAACAAAGGTAAAAAAGTACCTGTGGTGGATAGCTTGTAAGATTTCTGCAAGTGGAACAAATTTAACTCTTCTGGGTTCCTTTTGTGGAGTCAGATTTCTGCTTTCACCAGGGTTCTTGATCAGAGCAGACATTATAGCTCAAGCAGCAGGAAATTGAATAGTCAGTATTTCTGCCTATTTTCAGCAGCTTTTAATTATTTCTCTGATCAGCAACTGAATTGCTGGCATTTGGTTTGGAGCATGATTCAAAACCTCACGTGGTTCCAAGGGCTCCTGTTTTAACTGCTCATTATGTCACTCCTATGCTGTTTCATCAGACTCTCCCCAGGTTGCTTTTAATTGCAGATTTTTTGCCATGTCCAAGTGTATATGTAGCTGAAGGACAGAGAAATCTGTAAGGAGAATCACAACTGCTGCCACTTCTGCAGCTTTGTTGAAATAATTTTTTTTTCCTAAGAAGGCAAATGTGTAATTTTTTTCTCTCAATACTAGTAGTAGTCAAACAGCATTCACTGAGTTTCCTGGCCTGACAAAGATGTGTGTAGAATAACAGCCCCGCTTCTGTCAGAGTAACTGACATCAGGTTACTGTTTACTTTTGCTTGTGTCCACGGTAATGGTCATATCCAGTTTAGTATAATCAGCAGTTGACTATAACATGGGAGAGGGGAGCATACATGTGTATTTATAGTATCTAAGCTGTGTTTAAAAGTTCTTGACAGAAATAAATAAATGGAGCTAAGTAAGAGATCACACTGCTTTTGTCACCCAACCCAT
>WEIT01032846.1:599-11543 GCA_013389985.1 Dryoscopus gambensis | reverse complement strand
AGTTTTGAAATGTTTACTTGGCTAATGGTCACAGCAGACAAACAATGAGGTAGACAACAAAAATCCTAATGGCCATGAAGAACAGCATGAATACATCTCACAAATGCAGCAACAGGAACACTTGACTTCAATTGCACCAAACCTCTCCAGAGCAGAGCTCCCCTGCTCCTACTCAGGAATGTTTTGTAGCAGCACTGCGCAGATTCCAACAGCGAAACATTTTGTTCCTGAACCAGAAAGTGTTGCTAAGTGACAGCAGCCCTCTTCTCTTCCACATCATTTACAAAACCCAGGCTCTTAAAAATAAGCAAATGAATAGTTAAGGTTCAACTGTCTTACACTTCCCACATAGTTCCCACATTTGCACAAAATGCACTGTTGTTCCTGAAGGCAAAAAGTCTTTATCCCCACATTTAAACTCCAACTTTTTTATGAGATGGGTGCATTATGTTTTGGAGTATTTTTACAACACATGCAGCACCTGAATCCACAAAGTCTAATTTTTCATAACATCACAGCACCTAGAAGTCTAACTAGAATGAATGGAAACTAAAGAACTGGAAGTGTAGAAAAAATAGCTTTTCAAACTCCCTTCATCAGTTTCATTGTGTAGTAAGTAGAAGCATACTGAATTCCTTAATCACAGTACAGCCATGATAGAGAAGCCAACATCTTTGAGTGCTGCTCTCTGGGGCCCCCAGCATACGAGGGACATAGACCTCTCCTATGAAGACAGACTCAGAGACTTGGGGGTGTNTGGTCTAGTGAAAGGTGTCCCTGCCTGTGGTGGAGGGGTTGAAATGAGATGATTTTTAAGGTCCTTTTCAGCCCAAACCATTCAATGATTTTATGATCTGATCAGATCTTTACATTTCTAATAAGTACCTAAGTCAAAAATAGTTTTTTACATCTACTTCAGTGACACTTATATTTATTTTTTCCCATAACATTTTGCATGTGCTCATTAAAATTTGCCTAAACTTCACTTCCTACAATACAGTATGATCTGCTGAGCATCCCTGTAGATAATGAGAAAATTGTTAAGCATTTAAAAAGAAGTCCTACTGAGACTGCAAAAATACAGAAATAATTTTTTCCAGAAACAGGTTCTTCTATAATTAATTAAAAATGCCCTGCAAGTTAAGCAATTGCTGAAATTTTTGAAAACAGGGTTACATAGAGGAAACTTTTTTCAAAGTGGTATCAAAACTAGTTTCACAAGAGATTTGCATTTGCGGGCTTCATTCAGAAGAAGTAAAGGCCCTTCAGCTGTTGGCCACACAGGCCTCTAAAGACAAGATCAGGCCTTGCTACTTGAGAAATTGGTCACCCAATGCAGAAACCGAGGAAAGATCTCCCTTCTCATTCTGAACTGCAAGGAACCAATCAGAGTAAGTTTCCCCATCTCACACAGACAAACAATAACAACATTAAGTGTAAATCAGTGGAGCCGAAAGAAGAACATGCAGTGGAAAATATTATCTGCTGGCTTGTCAGCACTCAAAATTCATAAGGCCTAAATTACAGCTGCATCATTTGTAGCAAAATTTGAGCATAAGAAGTTCTGCATGTGTTCTTTCCAAATGCCATTTTGAAATCCTTACTGGTGTAGTGCAAAATGTTTCCTCATGAAAAGTTGTAGCCTTTTTAATCAAAGAATGTCTCTTCAGGCAGTCAGCCTGTTCTAATGTTGAATCAACATAAACTTTAACATTTTGCCTTTGGCAATGGGGAAGATAAACATTTTATTCTGCTCACTGAGGTGAATCTTGGGTCTCTAAAGCAAAATGCATACTCCATAATGAAAACTGCAAATGAAAGGTGCAAATTTTCTCCTACTGATGATATACTCCAGCTCACCTAGGGGAGATACACAATCTCACATCACATCACAGCCCAGGAAACGGGAAATAATGAGTGGAGGACTGCATTAATCAGTGGATATGTCTGTAAAAATGGAAAGCAAATGGATAATGGAAGAACCAAGGATGTGAACATTTACAGAAAAAACCCAAACTAGTGCCTGTTAGATGAATTTATCATCCACTAATTTTTACAAATAAGCACAGAAGGAGAGAAGCAGATGGGGATGATGAATCTGGAGGGAGAAAATAACCCAAAGAACAAACCAAAACCAAAACATAGACTCTTTCTACATCACATCTTAATACCCAGTATCATATACCATGGGAAAGCAGGCAGGCACAACAACATGCCTGAATTCCTTATGGGGTCATGCACTGGATAATTTTGGATCTCATAACTCTCATGCTTACTCCACCTCCCAAGGCCTCAGCATGGGAGAAGAACAGCCATGCTTATGCAAATGGATAAACCAGTGCAAACTTGCAGTGTTATTTCAGTATTATCATTACAAACTGCTGCTTTTGTATTTTACAATTTATATAGAGTGAAAGAAAAAAGAGTAGTTTTTTCTGAAAGCTTTAGAAGTTAGAATTTTTTCTCTTGGAGTTACTTTGAATATTACTTGCATTATTACCAGCAAATTCGAAGTAACATACTTAATTACCATCTCCAATAAGAAACTACTATCCTTTTGTTGCCTCCCTGTCAAGAACTGCAACAAAGCCACCTTGTTCCCCTGCTATTTGCGCAATTGATTTCATAGTCTGTCATCAGTCCCCATGAATGTTGACACAGTGATGCAAACAACCAACTTGGAGTAAGCCTGCATGTCAAAAGAAGAAACTAATCATTTTGTACTTGGGAGCTAAAGTCTTGGTACAGAATATAGAACAGAAAGGTCTGGTTTTGGTTTAAGGCAAAATAGTCATTTTTTTTCTTTCTTGGTGTTCAATTACAACTGTCAGCTAGTCTGGAGTAAAGCAAACCCTGTTCTTTTAATGTGCTTTCAGCTGGCACACAGCATTTTACAGAGCAGAACATAAGCGAGAGCGTAGCCAGTGTAACACTAGGTTTAGTTAATGGCTAATCTGGCATTTGTTCAACTGTGTACTTCAAACAGCAAGACAGAGAAGGTGCATAAAAAGAAAAAATTATGAAGCTCTATCTTCACCATCTCATTTATGTGACTGATGGAAATGATAGCCTATCAGAAGTCTCAGCATTCTAGTGAAAGCTGGCATGTAAATATTTATGCATTGTGCAAGATAGTCAAGCCCTGGCTGGCTGTCTTTTCCCATAGTTCTAGCAATAACAGAAACTGCAGTGCAGATAGGAAAAAAAAAGTTAAAAAGCTTTATATCACAGAATTTAAAACAATTTAAAATGGTCATTAATAAGAACCTGAACATGTAAAATGCTAAAAGCTTCTAAGGTTTGAGTGACCTTAGTTAACTGGGAATAAAAAGTACTCTGTGCTACTCAGAAGGACATGGTTTCTTGCCAGATTACCAAGGAAACTATACATGAAGTTTTAACATTATATATATACCATGGCTTGTGTTGCAATAAATTTTGTTTGGCTTTTATGGAAACCTGAAAATCAGATTATTCATAGTGTGCATGACTGATTTTTTTAATATTTTTTCCCCATCAAATACACCTGCTTCCAGTTCCTTGTCCAGATAGCAAAATCTGTTGGTAGCAAGTGAAAAATATTTCCATCTGAAGATGATGAATGGACCTTGGTACATGAGCTTAGAGGTATCCAGCAGGTTCCTAGCACTGCAAGCTTTCCAGCACATCTGATGCTTACTGGCAACTGTGTGAACAGTTCCACTGCCAAAAAGAGAAGTGGTAGTAGAGAGTTTTTGCCCTCCTTAGGGATGGCCACCATCCACTGGCTGAGGCAAACTAGTGAGAGACACCGAGCTACTGCCTCTGTGGAAAAGTAAGGCAGCTGTCTCCAGGGTTAGATTTCAAATGAACAGCAATCAGCCTAAAAACTAAGGCCTGACAACCCAATTTACACAGCTAAATGTTCTACACTACCCAGAGGAACTCTTTACACACCTTCAGAGGCCAATAAACAGGCTAATCATTTCTGAATTTGATTATTACACTGTCAAGACCAGAGCAGGATGTGCTTCAGAATGTCATAAGAAACAAAGATTAAGACAACAGCAGGCATGTTCTTCCCCAATGTCAGTGCTATCAGTATAACACAACACATCCTAATTATCACAACACCTCACCAGGACAACCACAATTAATAGGGCTGATGAGCCCAATGGTGTTCAGCATATAAGACTGAGGCTGGGGCAGGTATATGCTGGGAAAAGCCACAGCTGTAGCATTCCTTTTATCAGGGACCGAGACAGTCATGTTCTTGTTGCCTCCATCACCCGATTCATGTGTCTTCAAGAACAATGTCTACAAAATATCTGAGCAATATTCCTTCCCATTAAAGTGAATATATAATGAGAATGATCTTTCTTAGGAACAGGAGCCTAAGATAAAATCCTTATTTATTTCAGATGGTATGGTGCCATTCTTCAAAACAGCTAATAAGTTCATAAAACATCTATTGCCCCTCAGGTATTTTTTTTAAAGCAGAACACAAGCTAAAGGTGTATATGTCTAGTATTCTTTTACACAATACAAGTACATTGAAAAAAATCAGCCAACTAAATAGTAAGCACTATTTAGTAAGCACTATTTAGTAAGCAATTAAATAGTGTCCTAAGCTCTAGCCCCCAAACTTTTTAGTTTGTTGCTGTGCTGAACTTTCTCCTGTTTGTAAATATCTCTCTTCTGCTGGGAAGGACTCAAAGCTGCACAAATACTCTAGATGCAACCTCAGAGATGTTGAGTCAAGCAAGATAATCAGTGACCTTGATGTGCTGGCTGTGCTTTTACTAGCCCAGCCTGCACAGTCCACCTCCTCCCCACAGGGAGCACTGCTGACTCAACTTGCCAGCCAGAGGAGCTGCATGCCCCTTTCTGCAGCTCCTTTCTAGCTCACCTGTGTCAAGACTGTACTGAGACAGTTACTGCATTACAGGTGCCCAACTTTGTACCTCTCTTTCTTATTGAACCTCACGAAGCTCAAGTCATCCTATTCCTTCAAGCAGTTTAGATTGCTCTGAAAGAGCCCTGCATATCACCTGATAATCACAGCTTGGCCTGAATGAGGCTGAGTCCCATGCCATCAACTATGTTACCCATGAACATATTATAATGTCTCAGATCCAATATCAAACCCTGAGGACCACCATCTGTAAATAGGTGCCAGTTAAATCTCAACCAGGTGACCTTTTAAATCTCACCAAACTGGCCAGTTTTTCACCTCCGTTTTAGCCCACAAATCCAGTCCCCACCCTCATTAAGGATATCTTCCTCCTCATATCTATCATCCTTCTTGCAATTTCTCCTGCAAATATGGAAGTCTATATTGAAGGCAAGATAAAGGACAGTAACTGTCCTCCTTTCCTCCACAGAGCCAGTTATTTCACCACTGAGGCAATGAGATTGGTAAAGTATGATCTGTCCATAGTAAATCCACGTTTACTGGTTTACTGCAATCACATGCACCAGTTTCCATTTCTCAACAAGCTTTGGCTCTCTCAATTCCATTTCTGCATATCCAGGCAATGTCTCCATACTACTCTTTAGGAGTCTATCCCCTCTTCTATCTCTTTTAGTGCCAGGTCAGGAGTCCTCTGTTCAAATTGGCCTCCTACTATGCCCGTTTGTTTCCTTGCACAGTGGGGATAGGTCTTGTGGTTTGAGGAAGATTCTCTTGGAAATCAACCAGATCTCCTCAATTCCTCCACACTTCAGTGCAGGATTGTGCTGCCAGTTTCCCAGTCAAGCCAAAGGCAACTCTCTGAACTTCTAGGATTTTTATTTTGTTATTTTCCATACCCACAATCTTCAGGGGCTTAAACTCTTACCATCTCATGGCCAGTGCAACTAAGGCTACCACTATCACATCCCCAGCAAGCTTCTATTTATTCTTGAGAAGCAAATCTGGAAGAATGCCTCACCTAACCATCTCACACTACCTACACCAAAAACCTGTCTCCAACACACTTCAGAAATCTCCTGGACTGTTTATGCTCCATCGGGTTGCCCTGGGTAATTGAAGTGTATTTACACACTATTAACTCCTCCCATTTGTTTACAGTCTCACATTAACAACCAATCCTCAACACTGCTGACCACCAGTAGATCATAAAAATGCCCAAGAATTCCTGATGTTACTGGGATGATTTTTAGCCTGAGAAACCTTTTGGATAAACTGTGATTCCTTACATCAAAGCATGGATCAGAAATATTATTTTGTGGCCAAGGTGACTGGCCCCAAGCCATCATCAATAGACACCAAGAGCACAATGCAACAGCTTGTGGACTGGAAACAAAGTTGAACAAGTTGGCAAATTCCTACAAACACATAAGATGAAAAAGAGGACTGTCTTGTGAGCAATTCGTTAGCAGAAAAAACCCACATACTTTTTCAGCAAATATTTTAAGCTGTTCTACTCTTCTCTTCCTTCAATTTACCTATTCTCTGTGTTATTTCAATCCACAGGAGTACAAATCAAAGTACAAAAAGGGAGATGTAATCTATTTAGTTATCAAGACCTATTTATTGCACATAAATCTTAGGATTAAAAAATTGGCCAATGAAGCATCATGTTGCTCCGACAGAACAAAGTGCTGCCAGCTTTAACAAAAATCAGATAAATCCACACCTGTTGTGGTCCAGGACTGGAGGAATACTGCTCTATCAGTATAAAGAGACTGCAATTCAGGTGAACCTATTTGGTAGGATGTAACAGTACGCAGTCCTGATTCTCTAAGGCTCTTATAAAGGCTCTCACAAAGGCTCTCAGAGCAGTTCTGAAGCTGATGAAAAGGTAACTGACATTTGACATGCTAACACAGAAAGGAAGATTTGCTAAAGCTGCCATAAAAGAAGCAGTATCGTTAAGCTTACAGTCATCCCCACAGAATTATGCTGTACACTTGAAAGAAATTAAGGATAGAAAAAAACCACACAATCTGTAACCCTAAAAAAAAAAAAAAAAAAAAAAAAAAAAGGCCATTTATTTAAAGCTCAGTCACTACCTGGTCCAGCGGAACTTCCACAAGAGTATCTTCATCTTCTTGTACTTCAACTGCCCCCCACATTTCGGACCCCTCTTCTCGGGCTTTGTAAATATCTTCGCCTAAAATGGGAAAGATAGAGTGGAAGGAAGTGAAGTCCAATGGTGACACAGTGTGGCTCAACTACTGAACTGCACATTCAATTTCACTTCTGAGAACGGCTTTCTGACCCATCATTACCCATACAGTTCTTTCAAGGAAGTCTTCAGTCTCCCACTACTGTCAATTTGGTTTTCTTTCCTTTTAACAACAAATACTTGTACAACAAATACACCACTTGGGGAAGGGGGGAGAAAAGGCAAAGGGAAAGGGAACTGGACAAAGTCCTGGATCTGAAGTTCCTTCACTTCGGGCAAAGGCCCAGAGTGAATCTGAACTTAATACATTATGACAACAACATAATACTTCTGTTTCTACAGTCAATTATAGTATCCTTTAGTAATTAGTATTATAACATACACCTATCAAAAATTTCAGTCTCTGAATCAAAACCAAACGTGCTGAACCAGATCAGGGTTAAAAGATTAAGAGAAACAGTTGGATTAGTTCTACTCCTCCAGTCTGGGCACATGCAAGTAGAATTATGGCTGAAACCCCACATTTGCATTAAAAAAGCACATGCTCCTGTCCAACAAGGATTAATGGTTATGGTTATTAATGAATTGGTATTCAATTTTGCAAATATTTTACACCATTTAGTTTAAGTCATTTCTTTCCCCTAAGTGTAAGTATTAACTAGGGGTCTTTGAAGTTTCCGACACAGGTCTTTTGGTATCAGCTAATTAGGAAAGTGAAGGTAGGTACATACAGAAAACAATTTCCAAGTGACACATAGTCCCCTCTATTTTCCCCTGAACCGAAAACAGCCCAGAAACTAAAAGCACAGGTTTTTCCAAATCATCTCTCTCCATTGATCTAAGAAAGATGAAGATGTGTCCATATCCAACATAATATGTAACTACAGTAAGAAAAAGGAAAAAATATTTCCACTGTTTCTGACTGCCTCTTAGTTTCTCATAAAAGGATCTCAACTTGGTAATAGCAACTGACCATGCAAATTGATCTACATGGCTGGACACTGTTAAATAAACAGCTTTAGTGCAGCACAGAACCATTTTGGTGGAAAAATAATTAATAAAACCCCAAGAACTAGAGAAATCCAGACTCCATCTGCATAAAAAGTTAGCACTGACTACTCTGGAAGTTAAGTTTTCCAGTTACTTTCTCATCACTGTGAGAGCCAAGGGAAGAGTTTGCCCTGGGAACAAATTCTGCTGCACCATACCACTGCAAATGGCTGACTGGAGGGGAGGTGCCAGATGGCCTACAAGATCCCTGACAGCCAGAGGACCAGAAATGAAGGCCGTTCTCACAGTGTGAAATGAAGAGGCAGAAATGGGGGTGTCTACGGCACATCACAATGAAATTCCAAAGTGGTTCTGCTGGGTGCATCTTAGGTGAGAGATTTCCCGACAGACAGAGCAGCTTGATTACCCAGGCATCAGTCCTGCTGGAGCCTCCCCACCCTACCAAAAGATCTATACTACTTGTCCTCTGAAAGTATCCCTGTTGGAAATACTAGAGGGCTCTTAGCATCATTGGTTGGATTCTTATCCTAAACATCTCACACATCTTTTTCAAGATCTCATCTTCACACTTCACATGAAAATAATAATTTTCTTTTTAACTTCCTTTTTCTTGGGGTTTATTAAATATAATGCATGTGCATGTTTGTTCCATTGAAACCAACTAAGGACATTCAATACTTGCTGGCAATATGATTATCTTGGACAATTTACCTATATATATCTTATTACAAATCTACCTGTATATATCTTGTTTGACAAGACTTGTTTGGGTTTTTTGACAAAATCAGCAATAAAAACATGGAGTGGTTGAGAATAACAACAAAGTGCATCTGAACTGATGCTACTTGTACTTTTTCAAATAATCAATGCACTTCACATGTCCCATTTTTCTGAGCTCTCAAAGGGACAGAATGTTCTGTTTCTCTTACCTGGTATTATGANATGTATAGTATTTTCAAAAAACTTAATCATGGGAACCAGGAGGGAACAAGAAAGAGGGAAGAAGACTGAGGGAAGAAGTTCCAGCAAGGAATCATATTTCTCATTTAAAAGAGAGTGCCCCAAAAGGTAGTAACAGCAGGATTTCAATAAGCAAAATCTGAACTCTCCATGGAATTTGCTCCAAGCACTTTCTANACTTGTACTTTTTCAAATAATCAATGCACTTCACATGTCCCATTTTTCTGAGCTCTCAAAGGGACAGAATGTTCTGTTTCTCTTACCTGGTATTATGATTGTTGCCACTCATCACAGACATGTGAGTTACAGATTTCCACCATATTCTGAGAGGAAAATGTAGTGTGTTCCTTAAAAGTCATGATGAAGACTCTCCTAGTTCAAGGCCTTCCCTCAAGTACATAAGAAAATAACCTTGCCCTAGATTCCTTGGCTCACTGAACTATAGAAAGTCAACTCAGTATCTGAAAGAACTGCATTTAATATCACCATCCTTCCATTTAGACTCTGCAATAACACCTTTGCCTTCAAGGCCCCCAAGTCTTTCAACCAAAATGGGGACCGTCTGGCCTCTAGAGGTAAAAGGATNGAATTTGCTCCAAGCACTTTCTAACAGGTGTTTGCTCAGAAAGCTGGTCATAAATAAAAAGATATTAGTTGAAAAGAACTCTGCACAACACTGCAGCATCTCTCAGGGATACCATTGGTCATTGTTTTGCACAGAAAGCATTCTCAAGAGAAACAGCATTCCTGTTCTTCCACGGACTGAAAATATAATTTAAGGAAAATAGAACATTTACAACAATAGGGGAATAAATTATTTACCTCTGCACAAACATAAGAGAATGGAAGACAAACGACAAAAATACGCGTACAGTCGGGGAAGGAATTAAAACACTTAGGTCTGAAATGTGCCAAAACAGGTGAAGGAAAAAAAGACACTAACTGAAAAATGGGGAAGTTGTATTACGTGAACAAACAAAAAATTCCAAAGTAAATGTCAAGAAATGCAATTAGTCTTACACTAGGATACACACTGTTGTCTTTTGTTATGAAAAGTGAAAAGAAATACAAAAATTACAAAATAATTAACATAATATAATTTTAATAAATGGAGCATTATGAAAATAGCTTAAAATGTTAACATTATTAGCATTGCTACACTACAGCCAGAAGTATTTACACTTTCTGCATGTCAAGTTACAAATATCTAGAGGAGGGAAGCTGAGTGAAAGGCCAACACATTACTTGTTTGTGTGATTCTGTGTCAAGATCTTGTCAACATGAGTTTGCAGGCCGCATTAATCACAATTACCAGTGCTCTGAGTTAATTCCAAAGAAATTTTTTTCAGTTGGGTAACTTTGCCTCATATTTTATAGATAACCCTTCAGAAATGCTTTTTGGTTTAGGAAAAAAAAGTATGAAAAAATCTTATTGATGCAATACTTCACATCTCTGTGTCTGAATCATTAGTCAGTTTCTTCACATGTCTCTAAGGGAGAAAAAGCAAGAAGGCACTTTAGAAAACGCCATAAATTACATGAAACATTGCATGAAGAAACATTTTTGCAAGTCTTCATCCTGTATTGTTATGGGCATGTATTGCAATCTTTACTGAAGCAGAAATATGTGGTGTACCTTGAGGAAAAGAAAATTCCCAGCACTTCCAATAAATGGAACATTTATGACTACTCAAACAGTTCATACAAAATTATAGATTAAATATGCTCCTCTTCCATGAGCCAACTCTGACTTTCTTGTGCCTCTGATGCAATGATGATTTTTTGTTTTTCATATACCCTTTCATATACCCTTTTATGCAGCTTTTATGTATCCCTAGTGCTTTTAGCCCACATACTTGTA
>WEIT01032837.1:0-10671 GCA_013389985.1 Dryoscopus gambensis | reverse complement strand
GCCTCCGAGGCGGCGCTCCCGGTCGTGCCCGGCCCCTGCTCCGCGGTGAGCGGGGCCGGCGGATGGAGAGGGCAGCGCCGGAGGGAGCTGAGGGTGAGGGTGAGGGGTGCTGGTGCTGGGCTGTGCACGGCGAATGCACTGTAAAATCCCACATCGGTATAAGAATCACCTGTGGGTTTAGTCCTGTGGTTCTCATAACAGGTTATGCCAAGGGTAGAAGCTAAGGGTAGAATCGCAGAGTGGTTTGGGTTGAAAGGGGCTTTAAAGATCATCTCGTTTCAACCCCCAGCCATGGGCAGGGACACCTTCCACCAGACCAGGCTGCTCCAAGCCCCATCCAGCCTGGCCTTGAACACTGCCAGGGATGGGGCAGCCACAGCTCCTCTGGGCAACCTGTGCCAGGGCCTCACCACCCTCACAGTAAAAAATTTCTTGCTGGTATCTAAATCTACCCACTTCCAGTTTGAAGCCATTCCCTATCCTATTACTACATGCCCCTGTAAAACAGCCCTCATTTGCATAAAAATAAATAATTTTATTTTTCAGGATTTCAGCACATTTGTGCTGATGTCTTCTCCAGCTACCTAGAAACAGAGACTAGACGAGTAAGGGAATAAAAGTGGGTATTTATTTGAAAAGCTTTCAAAGGTACACCCTGGGGAGCCAGAGGCCACTTCCAAAATGGACCCCAAGATGGACGACAGGTCACGAGTTCTTCACACTTTTACAGGTTTGGTCCATTTGCATATCAGCATAAATTCACCAATTAAAACTTTAGCTTTCTTCAATTTCTCCACCTCCCTAGAGGCCCTAGCTTACAGCTTTGGGCCTAGGACAATCTGAGTGTCCTTGAATAGCAAGCTCAAAGAAGCTTCGTTGTGTCTATCTGGCCTAGGAGAGCAGCTAACAAGCTACAAGAAACTTCAGAGTTACACACTAGGCGATACAGAATTTGAAAAGTATAAAAGTTAAAATCTAAGGCATCAGTCCAACATAAAGTCACCAAACAAATGGCTGACCAGAAAGAAGGCAATGAAGAGGAGGGTGGGATTGTGGCCTAAATTCATAGGAGTTCTCAAGAGTGAGAAGCAGGTTCCTAACAGTGGCCTCCAAGGGATGAATTTGCACTTAGTAATCCCATTCGAACTGCTGAAGGTGTAGTTTCCTGTCAGATCCATGCAGTTGTCCACATGAGCCGTTATTTGCATAACCAATGCTTTTCCTTACTCTTCAGGCCAGTGCATATGTTTTAGGACCTTTCTTAGAGAGTTGGCTGTCAGTGGTTTTCTCACACATATGGAAAATGAGTGATTAGCATCCAGCCAGAGCTGGGGATGGAAAAAGCTGTTAAATATCACTGAGACAGACTTGCCCAGGCAAGATAATGCTGTGGCCTAGAGAACTGTTAAGAAACTCATCAGTGTTCCCTGCTAATGTCTAGCACATGGTTAGAGAACAGGTCCATGACTCAAGAAACTGGTGATGAAAAGTTCTGGGGCAGAGAACTGGCAAATGGGGGTTGATGCTGAGCTGACCCCACACCATTAGATTGCTGCTGGGGAGCAGTAGCACATCCTGTGCCTCCAGTAAACCAGTGCTCTTGCTCTTTTGGGACGTAGCAACATCTGCCATGTGTTGGCAGTACAGCAAAGAAGTGGGATAATCTCACTGCAAATCATCAAGCTATGGAGAATCGGGATTTGATGCTAGAACAGCAGTGTTCCTGCTGAGAATTTGAGGCTTAAAAGGCCTGTGTGAAGTGCCTTCACATAGATTTTTGTTTTACATAGAATGCATAGGTTTGGAAAAATAAAGTTTCTGCTCCAAAGACTTTGCTAAGAAAACTTTAAATCCTGCTACTCCATCATGTAATCAGCTCACAAAGGGATTTGGGGAACTCTCGGATTTTGAGAAGGGAGAAATGCGGGTCTTGCAGCTTCCACCTAGGGCACAGAACTGGAGGATAGAAATATACAGGCCCTTCTGTTTCAGAAGCTCAGAAGCTTTAAGGTTGCTTCTTTGGCATTCTAGGAGGGCAATATAAACCATACATAGTTCAAAACTTATCCTTGAGGATAAGGTTTTTCTCCTTAGTGTTTCCTTTCATACACTAAAAGGTGACATCTTTCCTGCTTTTTTTCTGCCTTTTTTTTTCTGCTGAGGGTAGAGATTGATACCTTGAGTGATTAAACTACCTTAAGTTAACAACATGTTGTAATTGTGGGATTAAAGGTCAGAAATTTCTCTTCAAGAGTGACTTGGAAAAGAGAGGAAACATTGTAGTTTAGGGCTTTTATATGCTAAATACAAAAATGTAGGAATAAATACAAAAAGCTAGAAGGAACTTTTTTCCCCTTCATTATGTATTCCCTGTATTTCCTGGAATGCAGCAACAGTCACTTGCAGTCAAAACTAAAATTACGCAATTGGTCAAGAGGAGGGATTTTTCTAGGCTGCTTAAAATTCTGTGCCTTAGTCGTTTCTTCTGTTGCCTTTATCTGAGGCCTGAATGAACTCTTGGAGGGGAAAGTGACCCAGTGTTAAGAAAAGAACCCTACAAAAGATGAACTCCTTCAGCTAAGAACTGGATGAGCTCATAAAAACAATTTTTGCCAAAAATAGACCTGACACTCAGGATTGCAGTGTAAAAATATCAGGCAGGGAAAGAAAAAAAAGAAAGCCCTTTTCTTAAAAATATTCAGGTAACCTTATTTACAAAGTGAGCGGAAGACGCCAGTTGCCATCGGGAGCTGTAGATTCCTACCCAGAGCTGCTAACTTGCATGATTTACGTGTGTGTGTGAGCAATAAACCTTCCTTCTTGCTTTTCTTAATGCCCCAGCTCCTGAATAATAAATATGTCATGATGACAGATAGAACTTGGAAAATTACTCAAATTTATTGGAGAAAAGGAACTAAGAATACTTCCAAACAACCTCTTCTATTACTACTTTAGTTTTGATCCAGATTCTAATTTTCAGGAAGGGACAGACTCATGAATTTTAAATATACTTATGCCAGAAAATCAGACTAACCTTTTGTCAGAGCAGGAAGTCCTTTTGTATTTCTAACTTGTCTCATGTGGCAGTCAAGCTGGGATTGTTCCTCAGAAGTTGTGCACATCATGTCTCTAAGTAAGAACATGTTCTTTAACATTTATTCTTGATTTTCATCCTGAGATCAAAATGCTGGAAAAGGGAAGGGAAAGGAACAGAAAAGGGATTATGTGATGAGAAATGGCTGAGCTTCTGCTCAGCTCATATCAGAGCCGTATCCAGCCCTGGAACGCAGTAAAAAAGTTCCTATTCACATACAGGAACTCTCAGAGAAACACAGTGGCAAGGGAGAAAAACGTCGTGAAAATGTTTACAAAGTTGACAGCAAAGATCAATGTTTTATGCATTCAGTACCAAAGCAGACTTACTACCTAATGATTGTTAGGATAAAGAAGGATAAAAACAGCTACTTCGGGAGAGGCTGAAGCCTCAGTGTACAAGAGTTCTCTCTGCCCTGAGTGTTGCCCCAGCTCAGTTGTTCTCCCTCACTCACCTCCCTGCCAGCATCCCTGGGTTTGATTTGGCAACTTCCACAGTGTGACTGTTTACCTTTGCATCCACCCCCTCTTACCCAACATGTCAAAAGTTATGAAGGTTGCTCTTTAAAAAAACCCTGAAGGCTGCAAAATACATGCCAGAAAGACTTTCAGTGTTACTGGTGAGCTAACAGCTGTGCCCCTGATGGCACAGGGCCCCAGAACCTGTAATTTGTCATGAGAAACTGACCACAAACCATCCAAGTGAGGAAGACCATTAAGCTTTGCTTTACCCATTAAGTGAGATGGCTAGGATAGGACATTGTCTCCAGTAAAGGGGGTGGACCTGAAAAGTTAGATTAGTTTTATAAACCTTGGTCAGAAAAGAAATTTTGAGAAAACCTGTTTCCAGGAGCACACCAGAAAACCAATGTTGGACTTTGATACTTCAAATGTTTATGGGGAACTTTTCCTGCTTAGAGATGCCTCACTGAACAATGAATGGCATTACCCAAGAGTGTACCTTTATCTAGCATGATGAGGGACACAGCTTTGTCACAGGGTAACAGTGACACATTTAAACACAGGCTATTGGTCCACTCTCCCTTTGATCAGAGGATGACTGAACTTTGACGTAAGGCTTGAGATTGATCTCAGTGTATGTGCTTTGGAACAGCCCTTATAGCTAAGCTGTGTTGATGAAATAGTAGATGGCTTGAGCTGTGATTTATTCCATCATAAAGTGTTTCCCAGGTGTAGTTGTCTCCTAATCTGTTTAGCCATATCATGTGTTCCATCACTGAAATGAGAAGGTGGTGACACAGCCAGCTGTTGGACAATCACTACAGAAGTAGCTCTCCTGGGTTAGGATGGTGTTTGCTCTCTGGCTGCCTCAGGATTCCTGGTCTGGTGACTGAACCAGCAGAACAGATACTTGGAGTGCTCGTTGTCTCCTTCAGTGCAAAAGCAGACAAATTAACCAAATCACTTCCGAACACAGATTTAACTCCAAGAAACTGGTTTTTTGTAAAGCCTGTGAAGGGTACTTTTGTCATGGCTATTTCTGGCAGGGAGGTAAAGCTGGTTGTGTCCCACAAAGTGGCAGTGACAGACCTCTCAAATGCTTTCTTGACCCCTGTCTCCAGCTTGCCGATCACCTGCCATGCAGGGGTTTTGTATTGACCATTGTTTATCTGTCACTCCAAAGCAATAACCAGCTCAGGTTATCTCTGAATTTCCACTTGTGTTACTATGCCAATGACACAAATTTGTACATAGTTGAGTGAATTTTCCATTGGCTGCTCTTCTTGTCCTTCCAGCTAGCTTCCTTTAGCTACATCATCTTACCTTCACACAGAAATCCAGCAGTTCCCATTGACCTCTTGGGGATCCTGCAGAAGGTCTTGGTAACGGTTTGAAGAATTTTGTGTCACTTGATTCCACTGAGAACAGTGCCAGAGTGCTTGAAAAATGTGGGCCCTAGGTTGTCCCAACTCTTTGATGTTAAGAGAGAATTCAGATCAAAGAAACCATTTTCTAAGTAGTTCACTCTCTCACATAGTAACCATTCCTAATACTTCTACAGCATGTTGGGGCACCCTATGCAGTAAACAACAGCCTAATTCACTGTCCCAACCTGCCTGTGAGTCATGTATTACCTCATTTTCCAGATAAGGTAGCTGAGAAAGAAGGGAATATTGATTGCCTAAAGCAGAATACAAACTTAAGCAATGGAGCTCTGATTAGCTGCCTTGACATTTCCACCTCCTCCTAATTCTGTTTGGCTAAAAATTTTTACATAACAGTGTGTGGCTACAGACGACTTCCTCCCCTCCTTTTTTTTTTCAACTGCTCAATATCACTAGAAGACTATGGAAAAAACATTTCCAATATTTTTCAAAGAAATACTTCCAATACCAATTCTACCTTTCTAACTGCATAGGGAGTTGCACGCTCTGACACAGGCAGAGATAGGCAGGGGAAAAGGCGAGTTTCAGGGCTGCAGGTAGAAGGATGTCCAGAAGACAATCTTTTCATTGCAGTTTAATCCACACTGCCTCCCAGATAATTCTCCCAGCCCAAGCAAGAACATCCCTGGCAGAGCAAGACTGCAGAGCAAGTTCCATGCCATCTCTGCAAGAACTTTCACAGGGCACTCTCTCAGCCAAGCAGATCCTGCTCTTGCAGTGTCTGATAGTAGGAGGATAAAAAGATCCTGTAAAGTCTATGGCAGGGGAAGTCCAAGAAACCAGCTTTCCTACAGACCATAATTCCAGCAAGTGAGATGTTTGGAGATAAAAATCGGTATAAATGCACTTCATTTGCACTTCAAACTTGGGTAATGCAGGCTTTGTGCTTCTCTTAGTATCCACACGCTGAGCAGTGTTTGATGGTGCACACAGTTCATGGTATGAAACAGGCTTCAGGAGTTGTACCTTCAGTGTGCTTTTACTTACAGCATTCCTGATCCCAGTACATGTCCTTTCTCTGTAATTGCCCCTAGATCATAGGACTGCCTATGCCAGATCAGACAAGAGGTTGTCCTAGCACAGGGTCAGCGCTCTGACAGCGACCAGATGCAGATGTGTAAGGAAGACAATAGGAACAGGGCAAACAGATGATATTCCTCGTCTCCAACCATTTACAACTGAAAGAGTTTCTAAGACAAATAGGATAATGGAATTGGGGGAGAAATAGGGTAAAGTTAGGGACAAACAACCATTTGAAGCCTGTGTCTTCTGTTCTCAGAGGTTCATGAGAGACATAGATCCTTTCCTTATGTTATATAACATACAGAATGTCTCAATTTTTCTCAATAGACAAGATCTTTGTGTTCTTCTCCTTTTGCATAACACCTCTTGACCCTGTGATTCTGTTGGTTAGTGTTAATGGTAAAAGCATTGATGAGGTACCTCTGCATCCTGTAGTGAATTTTTTTCCCCCTTATTTGATACATGCATGGGTTTTTTCTCTCTCTGAAATATGGATACATTTGCCCACTGTGCTTCGTTATCTCCCTTTTGGGGTTATTCATAGTTAGACTTTCATTTCTCCCAGGTAGCGAGGAAATGGCCTCAAGTTGTGCCAGGGGAGGTTTAGATTAGATATTAGGAAAAATTTCTTCCCTGAAAGGGCAGTAAAGCATTGAAACAATCTGCCCAGGTAAGTATTGGAATTACCGTCCCTGGCAGTGTTCAGAAATCAATGGATGGAGCTTAGGAGTATGATTTAGTGGTGGACCTGGCAGTGTTAGGTCAGTGGCTGGACTTGAGGTTGGTTTTTTCCAACTTTAATGATTCTATGAATCTTGGCATTAAAAAAAAAAATCCATATTTATCTTCCACTGGCCACGTTTGATGGCTGCTATTTGTAATTAGAAAGAAACAGTAAGTTGAAGGAGGAAGAGGCCTAACTGAACTGCTTTGGAAAAGCAGGTCTTTGTACAGTGTACTGTTCATATAAGCACATGGCCACACACATACGAAACAAACAGGTTTTTCCTTGAAAGTCTCCTAATTGAAGTATTTGGAGCTGAGCTTCAGCTTTGTGTGAGCACAGTTTGAAAGGACTCAAAAAGTGTTGATGCACAGCCTTTTCAACTATCTCATTCTTTTCCACTCTAAATAGTATGAATGTAATTGAGCTCGGTGAAAGCTTATTCCACTGTCATTTATCTCTGTGCCTATATACACGTGCCTGTATTTCCCAGTTTGTACGCCTTATATTGCAAACTTTTGTATCCCCAAATTTTTCGGTTTCTAGCCGTAGCGATCACGTTTTTGCCCTTTCCTTTTGCCTGAGAGCTGAGTGATTTGTCTGGTATTTACACCAAGAACTGCTCCATTTATAAATGAGGCAGAACCTGGTGAGGCACGTTGTTTAGAGACACATTGCTAATGTTTGCCCTGAAGCTGTGGAGTGTGTCCCTTCCCTCATGCTCAGCTGCATCAGGGAAGAAAAGCAGTGAATTAACCTCACAAGTCTGCAGAGCTCTAGTGCCTGTCCTGCACATCTCTGGGAGAAAGATTTCTCAAAAGAACAGCAAGGCTTGCTCATGTCTGCTACTGTGAGCTCTCTCAGAGCTTTCTGATTCATAAACCAGCTGGAGATCTCGTTAGAAAGTCTGTGCCATGAAATGGTCCATCCTTTGCTCCTGCCTCCAAGACCTTTAAACAATCCTACAAGGCAGTGGTAATGTTTTTTCCTATGTCAGCCATAGCTGGCAAAAAGCACAATAAGGACCTTTCTTGTGCTCTTTATTGTTTTGAAGCTTTGCATTTTGACATCTGTAGTCTGAGCACCCTGGTGCAGATGCTTGTGTATGTAGTAATTCTGCTCTGGAGCCCCAGTGTTTTGCAGATAAAAACATGATGAGCCTGTGCTCCTGGGACAGAGACAGTGGCTGGTGCTGCCTGGGCCCACAGGAAGATTCAGAGCCTGTAGACTTGCAGTGGAACAGAAATATGGTGAGCTCAGCAGGGAGAAGTCTGCTTGGCCTGTGATTCCTCTTTATGTCCTAGAAGCCAGGAGAAGAGAATGAATTATCCTTCCAAGAGGAGCTGTGCCAAGCTGGGATGTTACTGGTGTCCCTTGTGCCTGCCAGAGCAGTGTAGGGACTGGCAGGCAGATTCTGAAGGAGACTGAGTCCCTGTACGAATCATACAGGATCGCAAAGACAATATTGTAGCAACGAGTCAGACAGCTGATAACAAACAAACAAGACAGATTGTGCCATGAGACCTCTCCTGCAGAGTACCATTGACACTGGTACAGGCGTTGACCCTCTGGACATTCATGGGGGGATATCAGTATAGGAATAGATAAGTGGTATGATCTGACTTGCTGCCATGGTTTAGAGCAGTTTAATTTGAAATGTGCTTACTAGCTGGTGGTTTTGGATGGCAGGGGTGCACAAAGCATGCTGAGACTTAGGACTCTGAAGAAAATTTCTTACTTCTTTTCCTCAGCCTTGGAAAAAAATTAAGCAGAGAGCTCCCCACAGCCTGCCATCCACAGTGATGCTGAGTGCCCAAACATGGCTTTGAGTTCAAAAGATCAGGCCCTGAGGATGGAGTGGAAGAAAGATGCCTTTACTTCTACAGCCATCTGTTACCCATGGCTCTATGTGGGGTGGTTTGTGCCCCCATGTCACCTTCCCAGCTGTGGCTGCAGTACTGTCCCCTCTCCTGCTTTCTGTGGAGATCCACAGCTCTGCGAGAAGAGGGGGACTATCCCAGAATTTGTTGGATGGAGCATGGGTGGTTCTATTTTTATTGTTTGTGCAGGAATACTCTTCTGGTTTGGGAAAGCACTTTGTAATATGTTTTTGGCCAAAATTCCTCTTGAACAATTCTGACTTAGCTGGATCCAAGTGCTGTTGAAATCAGTGAGGTTAATTCTGTGCCTGTTGGTTCAGGAAATTTGTGTGTCATCATGCCTGCACCCCCTTTTCAGTGGATTTCTCTTGAGGTGTGACATTACTGTTCATCACTATTGCTGTTAGCAACATTAATGGCATTTTAAGAGTGAAAAGTACAAAAAAAATAATTTGTTATCCTATAAAGAGAGACCACCATCCAGGCTAAGGGCTTAGATTTTGTTTAAAAAGGAGACAGTCAGTGGCATTATTAACATAAATATTTCAATAGATTTTATGTAGATAACTTTTTTTTATTTGCC
Source organism: Dryoscopus gambensis (assembly GCA_013389985.1). Lineage (NCBI taxonomy): Eukaryota > Metazoa > Chordata > Aves > Passeriformes > Malaconotidae > Dryoscopus > Dryoscopus gambensis. Next base: position 1,461 of record WEIT01032837.1, on the reverse strand, counting down.
CCAGTAACAGAGTTAAGCCTTTTAAACTCAGCATATTCAGCCATGCTACTGCTGTACATCAGGGCTGGATTACTGGGAGTTGGGGAAAGCCTCTCCACTCCTATGACTTTAACATCTGTCACCACTGCAGCTGAAGAACCCTGAATTCAAGCTAAAAGTGGTGCTGGAATTGAATTGACCAATCTGTCAATAACCTAAGGTGCTAGTCAGAGAGGAAAGGATTCACTTGGGATGCTTTCTCTTGCTGCATGTGGGGAAGCTTTCGGGTGGAGCAGGGGTGTAAATCCTGAGTGGTCAGGGGTCTGTGTGGTTGCAGGCAAGAGTCTGGGCATGAGGAGCTGTGTGTGCATCTGCACTGCCCTCAGCTCATGTCTCAGCAGCTACAACTCCTTCCCCAGCTCACTGCACCCAGTGTGAAGCATTTCACAATTACCTTTTAGATATAAGACCTGGTGCTGGTAGCTCTCAGTGTGAGGTTTATTATCTCTTATTTAAGTGTGATTATTATAAGGGGAAGAACATCCATGTTAGAGCTAAAATTGCTTACAGACACAAACATACACTCACACTTTCCTTTAGTCTCTGTGATTTACCATTCTCAATTGCTCCAGTGCTGCTCAGTGAGCTGGAAAAACAGTTGGGATATGGAGCTTGGCTTTTGTCCTGGCTGTTTCCCACCAGTACCCATCTTACAGATGATGCAGGCTTAGACTTGGAAGATTTATAATGTGTTATAACAGAGGGCTTCTGTGAAGGAGAATTGGCCAATCTGTCTGCTTGCCATTGGCCGTACGACATCCCTTGAAAGCCCTGGGCAATAGGGAATGGAGGAGTCTGGTGAGCTGCTGGTGTCCTGCCAAATTGCACTGCAGGGTACATGTGGCAGAGCCTGTGCTGAGCATCTGGATGAGCTCAGGCTTTCTTTCTGTCACAAATACCACCATGACATAAACATGTGCGTCTGAGCTTGGACTTGAAACCAGGCAGCTTGACTGCAAGATGAATTTGGGCTTAAAGCTGAACTTAGAGTGAGTGAAGAGCATTACACAGGTGTAGTAGGTCACCCTGTCTGGATGCCAGACACCCACCAAAGCCTCTCCCTCACTCCTCTCCACGTGTGGACAGGGGAGAGAAAATGTAATGGAGGTTCATCAGTTGGGATAAGGACAGAGAGAGATCACTCACCAAATACCGTCAAGGGCAAACTGGACTTGAATTAGAGATATTAATTGAATTTATTACTGACAAAATCAGAGTAGGATAATGAGAGGTAGTATAAGACCTTAAAAGACACCTTCCCCCCACCTTTTTTTCCTTCCCACCTCTACCTCCTCCCCACCAGTGGCACAGAGAGACGGGAATGGGGGTTATGGTCAGTTCATCACATGTTGTTTCTGCCACTGCTTCAGGAGAGGGGTCCTTCCCCTGTTCCAGCATGGTGTCCCTCTCATGGGAGACAGA
>WEIT01032836.1:0-16159 GCA_013389985.1 Dryoscopus gambensis | reverse complement strand
TGCGACACCTGTACCTGTGACTTTCTGAGATGTGCTTCCCTATGTCTCTGCTTCTTACTTGATGCTCTCTAGTAGTTGCAGATGATTTTCACTAGACAGAAAAATAATGTTAATGTTTATGTTAAATGGATTTTTGCTTATTTTGCATAGTAAAATCCTGAGAGCAAAGTACAGTTTTCATCAGTGGTGTAAAATATAAAAGCTCTCAGGACATCTACTTTTCCTTCTTTTCAAAGACATGGAATGCCTATAATTTTCTGAATAAGTATTATAAATGTCCACTTTGGTTACATTTCCAACAGAGTATATTGGAGAATCACTGTTTTCCAGATCAGTAATTTTTAATTTTCTTAGGAATCTGGAAAACAGTGAATACCAGTCTTCTACCTTAAATTTGATAAGAATTAAAAAATACATTCTGGGCCTTTATGGTAAAATACTGAGAGCAAAGCTGAATCCATAATTTGACATGCAGGAAGAACATTAATATTGTATTTTTTGATTCTCTTTGGTTTGGATTTTTTTTTAATAATTAGATTTGAAATCTCTTGCCAGATGATATAGTTGGTGGAAGATGCCGTTTTGAAACTTGGAAATTGTGACATTTCCATGAATCATTTTGATGAAATTTAATTTTTTCCCCAGTAATTTGCAAACTTGTTGTTTTGAATTTACGCTTTGCAGTGAGGCCTTTGTTTGAAATTTGATTCAGAATAAATAAGAAGAGCAGCCAAACTAGACATGAAATGTTGCATTACTCATTAAAACTAAACTGCATGTGCACAGCTATAAGCAGTGCACACGTACATACACGAATGTGCATTTAATAGTGGATGTTATTTGCAAGTTATTGGCTCTTGATTTTTTCAAAATAAACTCTTTGAATTTATTTTAGATCTGCACAGACGCTGAATTTTTTCACACTTATCTTAACCTGTGTGACACTTTGCATCAGGCAATTTTATCCCAGTTGCTTTTCTTTTCTACTTAGTGGAAAGAAGCATCGATGGCATTTTGCTTAATGAAGCATTGTGCATACATTGTAATGGAAGTGAACAGTCGTTCTCTGCCTCAGATGCGTCAGGAAGTAGGTGGGTGCTCTTTGCCTTTTGTGATGATAAATTTGAACATGTCATGCTACATTTAAATGGAATATTCCTAAGGAACAGACTGTATCTGACAGTTTTGAAGGCAGGGAATTGAAAATTCTTAACCGGGTATCAAACCCACTGTGTTTTGTGCTCACTGAAGTCCTTTTAAGACCAGCAGCTTGGTTTCTTTGTCTTGCTTTTGTGTGACTAAAAAGCATGCTTTGGATTGGAAGAACAGAATTAATAAGAACAGAATTCTTATTTTGATTATTAATTATTTGATTTATTTTCTACTTCAATGATAGTAGAAACAAATCAGTAATAACTTTTGAATTTCAGTTCAAACTAGTGAAGTTGCTGATACTGTTCCCGGGCATACTATGTAATCAACTTTCACTGAGTACTAAATCTCATACTTAACTACATTTTAAGTGCATTCTTCATGTTTGTGATCCATAGGTGTGTAAGATGTGAAAAGACATTCATTCAAGTAAGCAAGTCTTGTGACTGCAACAGCCCAAACATTTTAGTAAGTAGAAGAATGGTTATTGTATTGAAGTTCAGAAAAAGAAAAGTTATTTTGACAAGTGTATCAATATCTTACCAAATTTTTTTTATACTTTTATTTCTTTCAGACTGGGGGATTGTGTTTCTTGGCTCGTGAAGGCTTACCCCCAAAGGGAGTTGCAACTGTTCGTTTTGCACAGCTAGTAAGTAAATTATTGTAAAACAGTTTTAAGCTTTCTCATTACTTATTTTCAGTAAGTGTTTCAAATTCCCGTTCTTGGAAAACAAAGGTGGAACTTTTTTGTCTGATCACAGTGATTGTAAGGTCATTTGCATCAACATAGAGTGTAGGTATGGACACCAAGCAAGCATTGTTCTTATGGAATAAGCTTTTAAAGATTCATGCCCTCTTGGAAACTGAAAAAGGGAAGTAATTTACATGACTTTAGTATCAAAACAAGTAGCATGTGGCCTTTTGTATTAATCGTGTGCATTTAAAGCATACCTTTGTATCACAGAAATGTGCTGAAGAGTCCATGAGTGCTTCTGGACTTTTTTACTATATAAAATTTGTATATCTGTAAAACATTTGAAAAAAGATATAAGGGTTGGGTTTACTGCTTGATCTTAGAGCTTATAGAAGAAAATGGACACCTATAAAGTTTGAGACTGTACGAAATATGCTGAACTCCTTAAATTGGCTAATGAATGAAAAAATGTTCTATTGAGAAGAATGAAGGGGTTTGCAGTGTTTCATCTAATGAACGTTTATTAGTTGTGAAATCTGCTCATAGTACCATTTGCCAAGTAGTTCTGAATTCAGGAAATGCTATGTGGCTAAGAAATGTATTTTGTTCCTAAATAAATTAATGTTGAAAGCTAGCACTTGAAAGAAAGTAAGAAGCAGCCTTCAATTTTTCTGATATCAAACATTGTTTTGTTCCCTGAAAATGCCATCTTCTAAGTAATATTTTATTGAAAATACATCTTTTCAGTTGCTTACAGTATGTATGAATGCTGTGTGAGTAGTTGTAGAAAGGAGGTTGTGAAATAATTAATGTGGCAGATTTGGTCTTGAGTTAGATTTACCATCAAGTCAACATCTTACCCTTGAAATTGTTAGTATTTCCCTTGTGCAGTAAAGAAGACTTCTGTGTCACAGAATCCATATTCAAAGCTTAAGTATTTCAGCTCTTGTTCTGTATACTTTGTTCAATTTAGTGAAGTGAAAGAAATTACTGCATTATGATTGTGTTTTGAACTGATGTGGTTAAATTGAGATATTTACAAAAGCCCCTAGAAAAAAATAAGTAGCATTTTCTTGCTGACACAGTTTTCCCGACTGCTACCTTATGGTTGAGTTGTTGTGAACAAAGACAGTAAAAAAGTTCCTTATTTACAGGGTATAACACTGACATCAGCATGGTTTCTGAAAAACCTGCAGTCCTCAGCCTTTGCCTGTTGGGTGAGTTTCATTAATGTTTGCAGTTTGCTTTTTTATACAGAATGATATTCTATAAAAGCATGTCACTTTTACTTCTGGAAGTTACTTTGCTTATTTTTAAAGAATTTTATTTTAAGATGAGAATAGAAAAGAATTAGTTATATATACAGAATGCTTAGAAATACTGAGGGCTAATCAATGTTAATGCAAGTTTACAAGGTTGGAATTTTCACAAGATGAATGGTGTTAAAGAAAAAATTCTTCAATATGTGACTTACTATCCATATATATGGATATAAATGAGCATATCCAGTAAGGGATCACTCAGAAAATTAACTTCTTACATATTCATTATTTATTGGCACCTGCTCTTTACCTCTTTGTTGATTTTCATTTATTCATAACCACAGAACCACCCTTTTTAGCTTTGCTTTTCTTTATATATGCAAGTGGTTTTTACCAATATGTTGCTCTGGGTGACAGTAACCATGAGTGAAAGAGCGGCTACAGCAACAGAATCATGGACACTTGTGAAGGGCCTGTGCCTCGGCCACCCTTTTACCAACTCTGTGATCACACATACTCATTTTCCTTCTGTACTGCTCTCCTGAAGATCAGATTTTAAACTTCTCAGGTTCTCCATTTTGTCCCTGTCTGTCACAACCTCGCCTAGAAGTCTCTAAAGATCACAATAGAGATTTGCAGGATTCCGTAATACACGAGCACAGGGGGTCTTTATTTCCTACATTTCTTTATTAGAGATTACTACAAATTACTACTGGTAAAGTGAGTATAGTTATGATTAGTAAAGCCAGTGTGTATGTACTGCATTGGTAGCAGCCGTCAATAGTAGCAGCGGGCTGCTATTGTACTGTACCAGCACAGTACTCAAGAGCAGCAGTCAATAGTAGCAGCAGGCATACCCTTCAATATTAGGAACTGGTACAGAATGATCACTAGGAAAGCAGCAAATGCGGTTATGGTGAATCACCCATATGCATGCATATTATTCCAGTAGTACCAGTGCAGTACACAAGAAACCACTCCCAGGAGTGGGGCCTCAAAACTAATGACAGATGAGGTTTCACTTCAAAGATGATGAATGTTGCAGAATCTGGAGTCAGTCAGGCATCCCTAGCTACAGTCTGATAACTGGCCTAGGAGAGCTCATAGAAAAGTTTGTGTAGGGGACCTTCTCTGTGTGTAGAGACTGAGAGAGAAAGACAATGGACAGGGACAGATTTGCTCTCCATTTTGGGTAAAAGTAATTTTTTTTTATCAGGGAGACATAAGGTGGTGGAGGACAGCACCACCTGTAGCAGCCAATAGATTACAATGTTTTAAATTCTCTCAGGCTAGTTTTTGTTTTTTCCAAACTATTTTTCTACTCTTTCATGTACAACAATCAATAGCAGTTACCTATTCCTAGTCTTTTGGACTGTTTTCCCTCTTCTAAACCCTAACCCTCTTCTAGACTCTTTTTCATTTTTCCAGATGACAGGTTGCCATTACTATTCCTTGGGTTTCTGCTTATTGATGTATCTCAGAAGGTCTCTGAAGTTCAGGTACCCAGCTGCACTTCTCAAGGATGTTTCAAACTCCCAGGCCATGTTCCCAGGCTGGCAGATGTCCTCTCAGTCAGTATTTCAGCAGACTTCTGTTCAGAATTTTCCCAGATCACCTTTGTGGCTGCTCCCATCACCATCTCATAAACACAGCTCTGAGATGTATTCCCCACTGGTCCCATTCTTTATCACTGACATCAGTTTATCGTGTTTGTCTGCCTCACCCTGCTCAGCGATTCAGAGGTGCTGCCGGAATGTGATGAGCAGCTGCTGGTCTGACCCACACAAATAAGGGTAAGGAGGTGGCAAGTTAGTACCAGTGCAGTGACCACTGCACACAGATGCCAGGTGTCACCTCTGCATATCACTTCGCACTGGTGTGTTTACCAAAATTGAACAAGGTACATAAAACTGAAGAGAAAAATACTTGCACTACCTGCACCTGTAGTTGTCAGTCTGAGGTCTTTGATGGAGTCATCTTTGCCATACAGCCTAAGTGATATTAAACATTTTGATTCTTACTTTGTGTTCTAAGTTCAGATTTTGACATTTCTGTCACTTTTTCCCATCTAGCTGATGCAACTAAAATAAGCTGAAAAAGTGAGAGTATTGATTTCATTCTGCCATCTGCATATCTGTTAAAATATGGTACCTGAATAGCTGGCAGAAAATATTAGGTGTTGACAAAATGAAATTACTTTCAAGTGAAGACAAGGGTTTAGGAGTGGCTTCTTAAAAATAACATTAATTTTATGACTGCCTCACAAAAAGGAGGGTAATTAAATACTTTTGTCTGTGTTCTTGTGTTTCTCCACTGCAGTTATACTCTAATCTAACAGCATGCCAAGCTCTTGGAAATATGTGTGTGATGAATATGAACTCATTGCATTCTTCAAGTACTGATGCCTGTGGTCTGTTTCAGTATATTTTTGTCAGTACAGCAAGGGTGGGCATTGTTCATTCAATACCCTACTGGTAAGTTGCCTTTTCCATAACTTTTGGTCTTTAATAGCTTTGTACAGAAATTATTATTCTAAATGTTCTTTGATGAAAAATATTATGTTTCTTTAGAGAAAACATTGTTATTCTTTTCAGGAGGCATAATCTTCCATGGCTGTATTATGGTGACCAGCCAGGATTAGCATCCCAAGTGCTTGAGAAAAATCATTTTCCTACAACCTTCAGTTTTAAGGGAACAGATAAGGTAGGTGTTGGGTAGTAGACATAGGGAAGCATACATTAGGAAGAAGACATAATCACATAAAAAGGTTTTAGATTTATTATAGATGTGACTCTACTGAAGGTAAATTTTAGGCATTGAGTGTAACAAAACTCAGTGTGAGATCTTATGGAAGAGGAAGGTGATATTTACTAAAATAATGTCTGGTCACTTCCTTTGCTTACGCTCTCATAGCCACATTCTCATAGGCCAAAGTGTGCTTGCCTGAGTGGTCTGACCAGGGCACAAGGAACAAAGGATCCCAGCTTTTCAGTGTTCAGTGTGTCCCCAAGGATCTGGATTGGCAGTGGTAAACTAGTAATTAGACAAACCTTTTAGACACCTTAGAAATTCATAGTTGTTTTGACACTGTGTTTTGCTTCAGAGTCTTGTTTACTTCCATCTTTGTAAATCTGAGGCAAAGTTGGTCTTTGTCTTTTTACCATGTTTGAAATATGTACATCCTTTTGTCAGATTTTGTGGTGAACTAATGTGAAAAAGAGGGGTAAATGTGATGTGCCGTATCTTTGCTGCCACCCTTCTGGTGTGCCAAAGTGCAGGGCCTTTTGCTGACAAGTTGTGCCAGGTTTTATCACAACTCATTTATCATCTCTGTAGCTGGGAACAGTGTTCTTCATCACTATTATGTGGTGTTTAACCTCTTCTGTTGCTCACACACACATTTCTCTCCCTACTTGATTTATACCAATTGAAATATTTGTTACAAATCTCTACAAGCTGATTGTATCAGAGATGGAATCAATGTATTACTCCAGCCTTTTCCTCTTACTGCAGTGAATTAGAGAAAATAAAAAGAGGAGAGGAAAATAATTTTAATGTTATCAAAGACAGATATCCATCCCTGGGAGGGACAGACTACTTAAGTAGCTTGTTAACTGGCACAGTTTTTTGAAGAAATCAGATAGTAAATCAAAAAGTAAAGTGATTTATTTTTCCAAATTCATTGTAAAAATAGAGTAACTGGAATAGGTTATTCAAGTTCAGCTAATCACAGAAAGTAGTACTAGTGTAGTACTAGTTTGTCAGTTGTACTGCCAAATTTATCTAGAGGTTTCATACTGACTCAGAAATAAAATGATAGCCTTTTTCAGCCATATTCTACAAGGCTGTGTTTTAAATTGAACAATGTTGCAATGCAGCAGTTGTCTGAATTACTAAAATACTTGTTATTCCTCCTATCACTGAAGGTCCTGGAAGCCCTCAAAATTCCAGCATAGTATACATCAGAAATCTGCACAGATTTCTGATTAGTTTAGGGCATGTCTACTTGTGCAGAAGCTCCTTTGGAACTTTTTCCATGTCACCAGTGATGCTGTAGAAGAATGTTTTGTTGTTTTTTTTTTTTTTTAAAGTAAACTACCAAACCCAAGATTAAAAACAAAATCAAAAAGGGGAAAAAAATGAAGGATTGTGCTGAAAGTTTTAAGAAATGTCAGACAATTAGACAGCAGTCTCTAAAACGTATATGTCCACTTCAAGGCAGTTTCATTGTTCTTTATCTTTTTTTTCATCATCAGGATGTAAAGCTGAAATTTATTGCAGCCTCATTTGATGCAGCAGGAAACTTTCTTAAGTGGCAAAGTTTGGAAGGAGGCATCTTACAGGTATGTTTGATTTTAGTTATGTTTTCTTGGTAACACAACGTTCTGAGTGCCTTTAGCCAAACTAAGACAAAGGCCGAGAGTTTGGTTACTACACTAAAGACAGTTCATAACTGTAGAGCTAGGTTAGGGAAAATAGGCCTTTATTCTCACTCACAATTGTCTCTACAAAATCAAAAGTATAAATTCATCAACGCTGCCTTCATCCTTTGGACCAGTATAAATTTGGCTTATTGGAAAGCTCTGAAAAATAGTGTTAATCATTTAGAACCAACTATCTCTATCTTCCATTCAGCATAGTTGCTCATGTGTATAGTTTCTTATTAAATGTATTTTTCTTGTTGAGAAAAGTGTATTTTTTAGCTCTTTGTCCACATGTGTTTATAGATGATTCTATGAGTATATCCCTATTAGATGCTGTCACCTATTTGCAAATGTCATGGGGGTGACAATCAAATCAGTGGTTATGTCACTGTCAAGGGAGGTAGGAAAGCTGATCTACACTATTTTCTTTGTGTTGTCTTGGAATTTTTTTGATTGCTTATTTCTTTTGGTTTTAAATATAAAATGTACACTTTAACCAGCATGTGCCTGTCTTTTTCATAACAGAAGGTTATAAATACTTTGTGAGAGACTTTACATAGAAGGGGGAATACTGGCTAGAAGTACCCTTGGACACTACACCCTCAAATTTCAGGGACACAGACATTCTACTTCGGCAGTACCACGCTGTATAGTTAGGCTGTGAGAAATGCAAGCAATCAGCAATTAGAAAGTGCAATAGTAATTAGTCTATCAGAGAGAACAATTGACAGCTGCAACATGTTACAGACTAGAATTTGTTTAGCAGTCCAGTGGTGATTTAGGCAATCTAAGTACTTCCCTAGGCAGACAACAATAGGAGCACTAGCAAGAACAACTGGGAATTGTCCGTCCCTTTTCTGTTGGAGCACATCACTTCAGACACTCCAGTGTCTACAGAAGAGCAGCTGATATTCAGGATTTATTTTGTTATTGCCTCAGGATGAGCCATCTTGCATCTGCATTTCCAGTTTTAAGGAAAACTAGAGTCTGACAGAACAGGTTTCTAAGTAGTTACTATGCATAGCAAATTATATATTCTGACATAGAAGTTTAGGTTTACTGGGGCACATTTATTTTCTAGGGCAAAGCTTTTAACAGCTATCAAGAGCCAATGGCAAAGGAATAGCTTTTCCATTCAAAGCCTCTTTTAATGTAATAGATTGTGCATGATGATAAGACATCACAGTGCTAAAGTGGTCGCAATGCATAGTTGTAGCAATTCCCAGAATATCAGTTTCACACTAATAGAATTGTGTTTTATGCAAATTTAGACTTGATTTTCATTTTGGGAAAACGTCTGTGCCCTCCACTAAATGCCATGCTCATTTAGTTAGACTTTGGCCCATTTTTTTCTGGATTCATCTGAATCTGCTGTTCTTTGCTGAAAATATAAGTGTTATATTAAAAAAAGAAGAAAAAATCTGTTACGTGCTATAACTTTGATTCTCTGAGAGCTCCAGCTTAAGAGAAACAGGGCTGTATGAATGTGGACTTCTTTTCTTATGGGATTCTTGAATTTAGCAGAAGCCACTGATTGAGCTTGAGGCAGCACAGTGTATTTAACATTAAGTCCACAGAAAGATTATTCTTGCCTGTTTGAATGCTGCTGTCCCCAGATTTCAGTGATGGAACTAAAACATACTATGCAAGTATGAATAAACTAAACCAGCATTTTAAGAACATCAGTGTTAGTGAAATAAATAATTGTATTTACTCCAAAGTCAATCATTCTCTTATTAAAAAATAGAACAAAATATCTTTTGTGAGAACTCTGAATGCATAAGTGCTTGAGGTACCTGTAAATATTTTTCACATGAGAAAACAATACTTTTGAATTAACCTAATTATAACCATGTTTTATTCAGCTTTGTCCTGATACCCAAACTAAATTGAATGCAGCTTTTGCTTTTGGAACAACTTACCAACAAAGTGTAAGTAAGATATAAAATGCTATTTTGAATTTTGAATTCAGCGTCCTTATATGTCATTAGTTATTCAGTGCATTTTGAAGAATGTTTGGAGTTTAGGCATAAGCTGCAACATGGAGTTCTTTCTTCTGAAATTGAATAAAGTGTGGGGTTTTGTTAATTTTTTAACCACATCACGAAACTTGTTTGCTACATAGCATGATCACAATAAATTAAACTGGCATTTGTATTTGTGAAGTTGCTGACTTAGCAGTGGAAGAATACAGTGCCTGAATAATGACAGCCATATGCTTTGCATCATATCTCCTAATTTTCCTACCACCATCTTTGGCCAGTTTTCATATGGAAAGAAGGCAAATCCAGTCATGCGATGCCTGTATATTGTTCCCATTTACTCTTTATTGTATGCCCTGCTTTTAGTGAATTCAGTAAAGAGATTGAAAATGTATTTTAATTGAACAGGTGACTTGTCAGAGGAAAGAGATTCTTTAGCTGTCTTAACTATGAAAAAAACTATTGGGGTTTTCACACTTTACTAAACACCAGGAAAGGAAGAGGGGCTAGAACACTAAATTGTGTCAGCCGCAGAAATGGTTCTGCCAGTGATAAAGTTTCATTAATTTCTGTCACTTAATGTGTTAAATGGGAAGGTGGTAGTCTCTTTGGCAAGGGAGTGGAGAAAGAAGCATCTTTAAAACTCCATGTGTGTGCACAGCATCTCATAACTATAGATTAATATTGTTTATTAACTCATCTAACACTGAAAACCATTCCCCACATTATGTGTTGAAGTGTAAAAATATGTCAACTCTGGATGCTATTTAGGTGGTGTGAAAGTCTTGGAAGGTAATAGCTGTCAAAGCTTAGTCTGGGAAATTTAAAGTGTTTACCAACTAACACTGACAAATCTTTGTTAAATATTTTTACTCTTCCATATTGTTTAATGTTTAATGTTGTTTAATCCGTATTTCAGTATCTCAGACAGAGTGAAAACATGTTCTATTTAGGATCACTGAACTAGTCAAGTATGGGGTATTACCTGTTGTTAAGTATTAATAACAGTCAATATTGTTGGGTTTGAATAGATAAATCAATAACTTACTGAATATTATAATATAATTAATTTCGTCCATTGTATGCATTACTTTCTTTTTCCATGTGGCTTTGGAGAAAACATGGTTGACAAATTATATGAGTATTAAAGATGCATGGTTGTTCACATATGCAGAAAGTTACCTACTTTCACATCTAAATTCTTCACACAATCACTGTGTGGTTGAGGTAGTCAGGGGCCTCAGGAGACTGTCTTGTCCACACCTGTGCTCAAGCAGGGCAGTATAGAGCAGGTTGCCTAGGACCATGTCCACATGGGTTTTTATCTCCAGGGAGTGAGACTCCACAGCCTCCCTGGGCAACCTGTGTCAGTGCTTGGTCATTCTGATAGTGAAAACCTGTCTTCTGATGCTCAGAGGGAACCCCCGTTTCAGTTTATGCCCATTACCTCTGGTCTTGTCACTGGGCACTGTTGAAAAGAGCATGGCTCTGTCTTGTACACCCTCCCTTGCACAATATTTGTACACATTGATAAGATCCCCCTGAGCCTTCTTATCTCCAGGCAAAGGAGTCTCAGCTTTTCTTCATGGCAGAGATGCTTCAGTCTCTTCCTCACCATAGTGGCCTGTGCTGGACTGTATCAAGTAGCTTAATTTCTCTCTTGTGCTGGTGGGCCCATAACCAGATTCAGTACTCCATGACTTCAGCATTTATGTTTGTTGACTTTAACACGGTTTCAAATTTTATGTCTATGAGATTTGCTAGCATATTTTTTCCAAATCTGTTGAAAAATGTTAAGAGCTTCATTCTTCACATTAGTCCTTCTAGTTAATTGGAACCATTTCCAAGAAGTTTGCATAAATCATTAGTACTTTTTAATTGGTTAGAGATAGCTGGAATGCCTTGTCTATCGGTACTTCAGTAAAGCATTTGACACTGTTTCCTACAGCATTCTCAAGAAAGTGCCTGCTCGTGGCTTCGACAGGTGCACTCTTCACTGGGTGAGAAAATGGCTGGATGTCAGGCCCAGAGAGTGGTGAATGGAATTAAATCCAGTTGGCAGCTGCTCACTGGTGGTGTTACCCAGGGCTCAGTACTGGGGCTGGTCCTGTTTAACATCTTTATCAATGATCTTGGCAAGGGGATCAAGGGCACCCCTCAGCAAGTTTGCAGATGACACCAGGTTGGATGGGAGTGTTGATCTTCTGGGGGGCAGGAAGGCTCTGCAGAGGGATCTGGACAGGCCGGATCGATGGGCTGAGGCCAACTGCATGAGGTTCAACAAGGCCAAGTGGCAGGTCCTGCACTTGGGTCGCAACAACCCCATGCAGCGCTTAGACTTGAGGAAGAGTGGCTGGAAAGGTGCCTAGCAGAAGACCTGGGGTTGCTGGTCGACAGCCATCTGGTCAAACATGAGCCAGCGTGTGCCCAGGTGGCCAAGAAGGCCAGTGGCATCCTGGCCTGTACCAAGAATTGTGTGGCCAGCAGGAGCAGGGCACTGGCAGTCCCTCTGTACTGGGTACTGGTGAGGCCACATCTTGAGTGCTGTGTCCAGTTTTGGGCCCCTCACTTAAAAAGGACTTTGAGGTGCTGAAGCATGGAGAGAAGGGCAACAGAGCTGGTGAAGGATCTGGAACATGAGTCCTGTGAGGAGCAGCTGAGGGAGCTGAGAGTGTTTAGCCTGGGGAAAAGGAGGCTCATGTGAGACCTTGATGATTCTGTGATTGTCTCTTTTGTGAAGAAGTGGGACAGATTCCACGATAATTTTGTAGGGAAGGAATCCACAGCTTGACAAAATAATTAAACAGTTAAAGTAATCTTTTTATTTTCGCTTTTTTTTCTTGTAGTGCAAAATTTCAGTTTCTAGGATTTTATTGGATTTTGCTAATCCAGTCTTTTATGACCTATTCCTTGAATATAATGCTGGCAATGGACAACAAGATCTTTGGGCCGTGCCAGTTTTAAATTTGAATCTTCAATACAATGAACAGTTTGTTAATCAAGGTAAGATGGTGATAGCAACATCTCTCTGAATTTAAACAATCTGAAAACTTCAAATAGAAATAATCTATATTAATTACTGTTTCTGTGTTGTTTTTAAAGATACCATAACACACCATAACTTGTCTCCATTTTAAAAATTTAATATTTTGTGGGCAAGTTCTGATAGTTTAAGTTCAAGCTTTGGTTGCATACACCATTCCAATCAGTAATATGCACAAATAGAATAATCTTACTTCATTATATATTTGTAAAAGTTGAAAATAATAATTTTATATCCTCAGTAGTTACTATGTGTTATACAATCATATGTGTTGTTTCTAATACATTTCATTCTTTTTGTGTGTTGAATAATGTGTCTGAAACAGTTACGTTTTTTCGTAGGCAGTAATATGAACAACTGGCTTTTGACTCGTCGATTTTTTTTGGTGGATGCACTTAGTGGAAAAGAAAATGACTTGGGAAAACCACCAAGGGTAATTCGGATTGCTAGCAAAATAACAATAAGGTGATTAACTCATATAATACATAGAAAATAAAGCCAGTGCTGTACAGTCTGCATTTTATTGTCTTAAAGTTGTTTTATTACGTATTTTCTAATACGTCTAATATATAATATGTGCTGCTTTTTCTATTTCATATTTGGAAGTGGCATGGATTTCCATAGGTTGTTCTGATTAGTGAAAGAAAGCAACATTGACTTGTGGAAGTTAAAATCACCATGATTCCCTTCCAGGTACAAGGATCAGACCATGTTTGCATAATGCAATTTAACAGGTGTTCAGTCACCTCTTAGAAGCAGGTGTTGTCTGGAAAGACTTAAAAAGCTCCTCTGTTAATTCTTTTTCAATGTGTGTGTTGCTGACTATACAAGGGTGTTGTTTCATACTCCATATTCTTTTTCGCAGTATTTTTGCAACCTGTTGCCTATTCTGGATCGTTATACCATCCAGAATAGGCTTGTAGTAATTTAACTGAAATTGTGAGACTACCTGTTAGGGTCAATACAGATTGCTCATCTCAGCTGGAATATATTTTGGAAGAAACTTTTTTTCTCCTTCCTTATGTGATGTCCTCCTGTGAGATGCAGACAGGTAAAGATTGATTCATGTATTTTCTTATAAGTAAACAATCCTTCCTATGTTTTTCTTTTTTTATATTTGTATACATGCCTTTGTACACTGCAGTTACTGTTAAAACGTGAAGTGCCATGACATTGGGTTAGAAATTCACATTTTATTGATCAGGTTGTTCTGTTCATTTAGCATTTTCTTATAAGTACAAGTTTCAATGATTGCTTTCCAAGCACTCATCCATTTTTTTGTATTAAAAATCATACTCTGTATTTCTGCAGTATTCGTCTGGTATCCCATACACAGAGAGGAACTATCTACCCTCCTCTAATTACTGTTTCTTACACAGATGTGCTTATCCAAAATCCTGAAACCCAGAGTGTGATGGTGAGATCTTTGTGCTACCTGAATTATACTTTTAGTTCTGTCAGAATTCCGGTTTTTGGCAGTGGGTTATAGGAATCTAATAAGCAGTTTCTAGTTCTTAACAGTTTTGAAGTTACAAGTTTTCACTAAAACCTTTTAAAACAAATCAGTTAAAAGTATTCTCTTTTCAATTTATCTTCAGTCTTTTTAAACTTAAAATGCTTAGAATTTGAAGTTGGTTTTGTAATGCTAAATTAGGCTACAGTTTAAATAAAATTATACAGACAAAATAACAGGAAAATAACAGCTAAGGACTCTATAAAGCCATGCAAGGAATTTATGCAAGGAATTAGTACTTGTATTTAAAATAATGCGGTAAGAGGAGGTTGTTATGACACAAATATTTCAGGTCACTTGTAGTTTAGGTTAAAATATTGGTAATATATATAAAAAATCCTATAGTGTTTTATCCTTCTGTACTGAAAACCACCAAATTCTGCTGGATTGAGCGGATGCAGAAGGGGCATTTCGTACTTGCCCTTTTGCCTGCCTTCGTGGGCAGCAGCTCAGGTGTCCCATTCTTCTGCCTTGTTTGTGTGTTAGATCACACTGCTTTAAAATGTAATTCAGCTATTAAAAAAAAATTAATATTAGCATTTTCTCCTTGTCAACCTTCAGCAGTTCAGACTTCCAGTACAAATAGACATCTGGCTAGAAGAAATTTGTGGTGCTAGAAGTATTCATTGCGTTTCATATTAGTTGCATAAAAGCAAGAGAATTAGAAAGATAGAAAAATGAAGACAGTTTTTGCGTGCCTAAGTGTGTCTTAATTTAACTGCTGAGACAGCACTGTATCTAGAAAGTAATTAATTCAAATAGTGATGGTAGGAACAATTGTTTTCAGTTCCTCAATTTTCTGTCATATGATTTCATCCTTACATCTATGTGAGATCTATTTGGGTATCATTGATTTTGGATATCTCATTGCATTTAACAAATTTTATGCAACTAAAGAGATACATTGTTACCAGTTACTGTAAACACTTCTAGTAACTGAGGCTATTTAGACTTAAGTCCAAGTGCAGTGATAGAAGGAGGTCTGACAGGAACATCTGTTTGGGCCCGACAAGGTGTAGGGAAGGAGGGATTGTTTTGGCGGGTGGGGGGGTGATATTTCTTTTAAACTTAATTAAAAATACTATCTATTATCATACTTATGTTAAATTTAGCTGTGGAGTGACAAAGACTCAGGCCAGAATATTATAAAACCAAGCCAAACATTTTCTCTTCCATGTACAAATATTTCAGACCAAAGTCAAAAGAGGTCTTAGGTTAAATTTAAGCTAGAGGGAACAATTTTGATGCTGCATGACAATTTTTATTTCATTCAACCTGAAAAAGCCCCCAGTGTCTGAGCTGTGCAATCTTACCATATGATTTTGCATACTGGTATAATTACATTAAGGTTACCTTTAATCACTGATAAAAGGGAAAGTATCAAACATTCAGTGTCTCCTTTCAGAAGGAAAAAAATCATGCACATTTGAAGGAATTCCAAATAGGTATAGCTGGTAACTTGCAGATGGCAGGCACCCATCCCCAGCATTACTGCTGGTAAAATCTGCATGAAGAGTGGCATAGCACATGCCAGTACTAAGCCTGGCACCAGAGCGCACCAGGTCATATGCAGTAAAAAAAGATGTATGTGGTACTTGTATGGTAGCTCTAGATGGGAATTCCCACCACCTAAAACTGTGAAAGCTACCACTGTCTGTAATGGTTGTAGCACTTCAGAATTTCTATGTGTATTTACGTTTTGTATTTTAATATTCAGGTTTCTTTCTCAGTGAGCTATGAGATGAATCAGTCAGAAGCTCAGATTCAGACTGATGTAAGTTGTAATTCCCTTTAATTTGTTGATACAATGATTTACTTCTATTTTGTGCGGTTTAAAAACATCTGCAAATGATTTTTTGTTATTTTCAGATCGCATTGGGTGTGTTGGGTGGACTGGCAGTGTTATGGTCCCTTCTCAAGACTGCAGGCTGGAAGAGGCGGACAGGAAGCTCCATAATTGACTTGCAGGTATGAACAGCTGGCAAACTGAGATGGGACATCTCTTCCTCTCTTTAAGAGCACCTTTGCTGTTGTTCCCTGTGATTATAACTATTCGTTTTCTTAAGGTAACTGAAATAATTTCTAGCCT
>WEIT01032835.1:303-23601 GCA_013389985.1 Dryoscopus gambensis | reverse complement strand
AATAACAGTAGCATCCTGGAAGTTTGTCATCACTCTCTCTGCTCCTTTTCCAGATAACTTAAAAACATGCTGAACACCAGGGTCTCTCATAAATCCTGTAAGACTCTGCTGAGTATCTCTCTTTGGAGAGAGAAATGGCTTTTACACTGACCTTCAATATCTTCCTTTTTTAATCAGCAATTTTATTAGTGTGAGTACCTTCTTTCTCATGACTCCTCAGCCTGTTTGGAAATGCTTTTAAAAGATTTTTGTCGGAGGGCTTTTGGCAATCCATGTATGTTGTATTAACCTCACCTCTCTTACCCGTATTGCTCTTGGCTGCACAGGTAATCAATCTGGTTTTGATACATGTCTTGCATTTATATAACCTGTGCTGACCCCTATGTACTAGAGCCTATTTTTTTGTGGCTTTGCTAATTCTGGGGGTGGTTGTTTCATAGCTTTCAGTAATTTCCCTGGGCCAGATTTCAGAATAATAGGGAGTAATAATAAAAATTAGTAATAATAATGTGGGAGAAATTGTCCGTGAAGTTACATCTAAAAGTCTTTCTGGTCATCTCCTAGTGTTCCGCCAGCAAGGTAGTTTAGCATGACATTGCATACCATGTATAAATACCTATTATTTCATTTTTAATCCCCAAGTGCAGCCTCCCCCCGAATTTGGTGTCTTGATTTTTGTTCATGCTGCCATAAACTTTGGATCTGACACGTTGATGTGCTGCAGGTCCTGACACATTGCAAGTTGGAAGGGAGCTTTATCTTTTTTGAGTGTTTCTTCTCTGTTGTGGCTCCCTAGCAAATTTTACTTAAAAGAAAATTAAGCATTTCAAGATTGGCTTCCCAGCACAGAAAAACAACCAAACAAAAAAAACCCACCACCAACAAAAAAACCTGTTCAATTTCCACTTCAGAGCAGATGTGACCTTGCTGGGTTTTGGACACATCAGTAAACAGCCACAGTGTTCCTCAGTCACTTAAATTGTTTTCACAACAGTTTTCTGGGGAGTTAAAATATTAAGTCAGCCTTAGAATTATCTTACTTTCTTATTTATCCTTTCCTGGTTACTAACCAAGAAATAAAAGTAATAAAGTTACGCATCTCAGATTAAGTAACAGAGTCACTCCTTGGAAGTTAATTTCTGACAGGAAGGAGCTCGTTGCCTTACTCTATCTTGTCATGTTTTTGGAGGACCAGACCCTTTGGAATACGATGCAGTCTTTGGGTCAGCTCCCACTGCACAGTACTGGAAACCAGCTACTCTGAATCCTCAGTGTAATGGTTTCTCCTTTCTGGAGTTCTGCAAGGAAGCTGGTAGTGGAATTAGAGCTGTTGAGCTACCTGATCCCCAGCAGCTGATAGAATGATACATTATGAGATTTTAACTTCTCATTTGGACTCTGTTGAGTCAAACTGAATTAGATGAATCAAGTAACACGGTGTCCAAATAGCTATTTGTATAAATTTTAAAAAGGCTTTTAAAACAGACGTATTATTTCATATTCAAGCAAGTTTTATCTCCCACCTCCCACAAGAATAAACAAACTACTAGAACCAAGATGTGTACAGGACAATTTAAAGGTAATTATATCAAAAATAACAGAAAACCCTTTCATCTTAAGAGAAATTAAAGACTCAAATAAGCTTTCTCTAGTACTTCTGCAGAGGAAAAACTCAAGCGCTCCGAAGGATCGATGCATTCTGTTTTGAGAGCCTTATGCCTGGTAGCAAATTGTAATTCCCAGATATTTATGTTTGCACTGCTTCACCTTTTTATAAAGCTTATGTAACATGTAACTAAATCTGAGATGACACCCCTGGTTGCAAATGCATTTTGCAAAACCAGAGCTGTGCAGTGGGAAATTAGGTAAACAGTCATTCCAGCCATATAGCAAAGTAATGGGAAATGTTCTTCCTGCTAATTTACACATGCAAATTAGATCAGGTTCTTGTATCAATAAATCAATACAGCCTAATGAATTCCTTGGGTGGAATTCAAATACGGTAAGCAGAGTTTGTTAGGAAGAAAACAGTCTGAACCTTACTTTTGATGATGTTTTCAAATCATGTCCTGAAGCATTGTGGTCATTTTGTGGATGGGGGGGTTATCATCACCAAACTCACCTAGCTTTATGGTAAACACTTCATTTCTAGTAATCCCAGCATCCTTATTTTTCCCTACTCCTTTGACCTGAGCACTCCCATCGTTTTCCCATGGTGTGGCGATCTTGGCCAGCACCAGTGGCATTTTCTGCAGATGCCTGTACATTATAATTCATTTTGCTACTTCACCCTTCCCTTCCTTCAGCACACGCTCACCGCTGGATGGCCGCGGGCAATGTGGAGTTGTCACATGTATCCTTTCCTTTTTTCTGCCTTCAGTGAACTCAGGTTTACAAACCTGAACAATCATTCCTGTCAAAAGTCATTCTAATTACAAAGACTCAATGGAGGTATAATTTTCAGGACTGTAAGAGAAATAGTCATTCAACTAATTTTAGTCATCTTGGTTAACATTCAGCATCCTGCCACCCTCTTTAGTGATCTACAGGAAATTATTTTAAGTATATTAAATGTGGGTATGGATGCTTAAAGTTAAGCTGGTGCTTCAAAAAGTGCTGTGGTGATCATTCCAAATATAGAGTGACACACTCCTTGTTTTGTGAGAGTCATATTGACATTTTATGCGGCTTATATAATAGAGTGCACTTAGAACAAATGGAGGAAATTTGTTCCTTTAATGGGTAATAGCACTTTCCTTGTCTAGCTACTTTTAGTGACAAAAAGTTCAGGTCATCTCAGCTGCTATCCTTATCCAATAACACAAAACACATTGATCTACTTCTTTGAAAAATATTAGCTGCAAAGAGATGTTTTAGATGACAGATTCTGTGAGTCAAAACAACGATCGTATATTTCTCGAGCTCTTAGATTTTTTTTCTCTCCTGTGAAAATTAAAACTAACCCAAATGATATTGCTCCAAATGTTTTCCAGGTACGTGGTTGTATAGATACAAGATTGGGATGGCCTGTCTGCTTCTTCATGGTTTTCAAGTTACCTCACAGGACCAGTAATCAAGGTAATAGAAACTGTACATGGCCACAAGGTAATTCCACAAATGTATGGTCACTTGAAATGGTTGGGTAAGGATTGTCGCCAAATAATCATTTGCTTAGTGTTTTGAGATGCTTTTTAAAATTCAGCAGTTAATGCTATTTACCTGTGTCAGTTTGTTTTCAAGTGTGGCACCACCATTCACCCTTGAAACCACCTTCAGAGCTGTTCAAAAGTGCAAATTTCATCAGTGTCATGCTAAAATTGATTTTACAGACTGATATTTGTTAAGTTCTTTTTAATTGCTTGCAAAGACAGACAGCATTCTTTCCCAGGCTGAAAGATGAGGAAAGATAATAATAGCACTTGGCCCACAAACAAGAACGCCAAACAAAGATCACAATGGTTTCTATAAAATCTCAAATGAAAGCTTAGCTTAACTAGCAACTGACCTTGTGAAAAATGAGCAGTTTTATATTGTGGTCTTGGAGTTCAAAGGAACAGGGTTTCTTTGTTGGTACTTGATGGTCAGCGTGGTCAAGGACGAGGGATTGTTTTACTGAAAAGAGCTGTTCACAATCAACATTTCTAAATCATCCCAAAGTGAAAGACGCAACAGGGAGGGAAGCATCAAGTTAGGAATGATATGATAAAACATGGTAAAACCAGCTGGATCTGTGGAGGGGAAAAAAAAGTTCTGAATGGCAAACCTTGCAGGAAAATTTGTATTATGGTACAAATGTTGCAGCTCTGAAAGTGACATTTTGCATTGTTTGAACTGTCCTTGTAAAGGATTTTGGGGTGAATTAAAAGAACTACAAGAAGATTACTGCCAAAGTTACCCAGGCGCTATTACAGGTTGCGCAGAGAACTTGTGGATGCCCCATCCCTGGAAGTGTCCAAGGCCAAGCTGGATGGGGCTTGGAGCAGCCTGGTCCAGTGGAAGGTGTCCCTGCCCATGGCAGGGGGGTGGAACCAATTGGTGTTTAAGGTTCCTTCCAACCCTAAACATTCCATGATTCGAAAGTCTTAGTAAGCAGCTGATTCCTCTCCTTCTGGGAATACATACTTTTCTTTTATTGAGGTACTGGAAGGGATGCAGCTTAAAAAGAAACAAACACATACACAACCCACCTCTCTTCAATATATGTATTACAGAGAGAAAAGCAGCAGGAGTTTATTTCCCTTTAGAAAAATATCAGTCTCAAATGAAAAGCATTTAAACCACAGAACAGCTCTGGAGATACTTGACCTCTCATCAGATCATGTGTCCTGTCTTCAACCTACTGGCAGTATTCCAGGGAATTTTTGAAAGTTCTAAGGCATAACATAGGAGTATAAATATTAACTGTGTGAAGCATGGGCAGAACAACCCCGGTTTTAACAGGAAAAATCTCGCACCTGTCAGCCACCTGAGAGCAGAACTAGTTCAGAGCTCTAAATCATCATTCATTAGGGTTGAGGGCATAACAAATCTGTTATGTGCTAAATGTGTTTACTGCAAGTAAAGAGTATAGCAAGAAACTTTGCTTGAGGACTGGTAACTCGGGTACATGGCATTTCTACCTGAGTCAGTGCTGCTGTGCTCTCAGGATCCCTCTCTGCTCATCTTTAATAGACCTATTTGTATTGTTATAAAATAGCTGTAAGGTTTTTGTGCTGTGTTGGGACAGGGAAATCTGGCCATTAAATTGTAGAAGTGAAAGAAATAAGGTAACATTTGGTTGAATAGAAATTTGTGATGTGAGACTTGTATGGTTTACATAGTTCTTTCTTGTCCTCTAAATGCTTTGGAGACATAAAGAAAGGATGCATTGGTGCTTGTATTTCCTGAAAATCAGACATATCAAGTCTAATTCATGCAAGAATACACCATCATCTTCTATGTGGTTCAAGTATAGTGCATTGTCTTTTATGGTGGTTTATCCTCCCTGACATTTGCAAAAAATGTAGTGAGCTATTTTCAAGAGTTCATTCTGGGCTTTTTGGAAGGCTGGTTTTCAACAAAGGTACTCTTGATGAGTAAAATCTCTGCTCAGGATTATTATTACTCAGTTCCTGGAAGATGAGGCAGACAGATGTCCATCCATTGCTGCCACCTATGGAAAAATGCAGTGAGATGCCATTTGAAATATTTACTGGCTAGCAGGTTAAATTCTGCTTAATAACATTCAAACAAGTGCCTCAAGAGCAAGATGAGAAAGGGGAGGGGTAGTTAAGGTGCAGAGGGAAACAGCCTCAACTGTTATAAATCACCTGGATGCCATTGCCTGCCCCTGCAGTCTGTCAGAGTTTTGTTTACAGGAAGAGAAAGGCAGTGCAAGGGGCATTCAGCAATGTCTGTGAAGCAACCTGGTGAAATAGCCACGTGTTTTTGCAAGCTTTATGGTATCTATGAGATTTTAAACTGTTTCCCAAAGTAATTTCAGCTCTAGGTTAATGTTGAGACAGATTCTGGGAGGGGGGATGGAACTGAAGGTTGCGCTGGGTCTTTACAGTCTTGAACAAGGCTTAGGTTGTTTTTCTCCTCTATTCCCAGCTGGCTCCATGTGCATTCTCAGTTGAGTAGCCTGCTTGATTATAGACTTTATGATTAAATGGCTGAGCCTTACTGTGAAGGTTATTTTGTATTTTCGTGGCTGTTTGAACTCGGCAGTAGCAAACAGTCTGTCCCCTGCAGTGGCACTGAAGGCTGGAGTATCATTTTAAACGCCTGAGGACAAATCCTGCAGTGCAATTCCATTGCACAGAGAGCAGTAAAGCTGTGGAAATTCCGGTGCACTGCGGCACAGGGGCAGCTCGCACTCATTCCTAACTCTTCCACGGGAATAATGTGGAAAACAGAGCAAAACGTCAGTGTCCCGATGCATAGTGCTTTACCAGGATATGCGTCCAGACTCCTGGGAGCTTTTCCATGGGTGTAGTGCTGAAAGCACTCATTTATTAAATGGCTTCTTTGGGCGGGGGGACCCAAGCCCTGCTTGTGGATACCTCTGTAAGCCTCTGTGTGTAACCAAGCAGTGTATCTGTTCCAGCTGAAAACATTTGGAGGATGGACTCACAACTGAGAGGAGCCTACTGTGGACAAAGAGGGAGGTTAGAAATTTGCATATTATGGTAGTGAAGAGGCAAGTGGCTGAAATCTGTTGAGATTTTCTTGTGAATAACTAGGTATTAGGGGAGTGTTCTGGATGAAAAACAATAGAAATTACAGTAGGACAGAAGGGCCACCCGGGATTCTTTTAACACAGACTGAAAGGAATCGAGGCACCTGAAGTGTTACCGTGGACTCTGCTCTATAGGTTTTCTTAATTGCTATTCATTGCTACTCTGTGGGGCTTTAGGTGTGCAGAGACACACAAAAAAAAATCATAATCCAGTTGATTGACTGAATCTTTCAAAGCATTCATTTTCATCATTTCACCTGAACAGAAGTATTCCAGCCCACATGTTAAATTGGTGTTAGTCTTTTATTTCAGCTCTCTCCTTACACATGAACAGCACTTACACACCATTTTAAACAAAACGGTCCTGCCGAGTTCTAGCAAAACCCACCGATGAAACCTGCAGATGCTGCTGCTGAAGGTTTGTGTTCTTCGGGTGTTATTTCAGTTCCTGCTCCTGACTAGGAGTAACACAAAAATCCCCTTTCAATGTGCACTTAACAGGAAGTTGTTCACTTGAATCTCTGTCTGTTTTCTTCACTTTGACTCGGTCCTTCAGCAGTACTTTGGCAGCTTAGATCCTCTGTGGAATACCCCTCCCCAAAAATATCAGATTAAGTAACAGGAAAGGGATTTTTAAGGGAAGAATGGAGTTTTAAGTGGATTCCCACTGACTGACCTGCTGTCAGAATCAAGGAGGGGTGATGTGGGTGGAAATGGGAAAAACCCTCTCTGACACAAGAGTGGGACAGGACAAACTGTATGGGAGTGTAGGAAACATATTTCCACTGAAATAATAACAGGCATTCCACAGGAATAATAATAAGATTGTGGCTGATATCAGGGTCAGGCTTCTTTTCATTGGTCTGGAAGTCAGTGTTCTTCATTATGTTAAGTCAGACAGGGATTAAGGACAGGGGGGATTTACATTTTCACACTGATTTTATGGCTTTATCTAAATATTGTGCGTTTTGTTGTGTTCCTTTTTTTATAACTATTATTTTTAAACAAGTGCGTGAATGAAAAATAAAATTCCCAAGAACCAAATAAATATTTGAAAGTTATAAATATAATGTATTTTAAATAGACCATAAAAACATCTAAAATATATTTTCAAGTACATATTTTAGAAGGCACACAGGTGACATTTGGAGAAAACACACTGGAGGGACTTAATTTTGAACTGTGAGTGACTTTTGGATACTGATAACATCTACCCTTTCACTGTACCAGTGAATATGAAATACAATTTTTTTATTTCATTTCAGCTATTTTTTATTTTTTTCCACCACTGTCTGCTATCTTTTCTCATACTTCTTAAAACACAGATACATTAGGCATTGTAGCTATTTTTAGTTTGGTTTGGCTGGCCCAAACTTCAATTTTACTTCAAATCCCTATTCTGGAAAGAATGGGACCAGTGGCATTGAATTTATCTCTTTTGATCCAACCGTATACAAGCATAGTTTTCTTTATTGAAACTGTAAGTATTTCATATAATATGAGGGTAAACAGGAAATCTATCACCTTCCTTGTACAGCCTAGATTCTCCTGCAAACAAAACAATTGCTGCAGATACTGATTATCATTTTCAGTGTTAAAAGAAAAAGAAAATTAAGCCAGTGGTGCTTTGCTCTATTGCTGCTGGTAGAATGAAAACAGCTGGGTGAAGTAAAATCTCCATGATGTAACCAAATATATTGGAGTGAGAGGGAGACCAGCCAAGAAAAAAATAGTTACCCTGAGGGAGAATAGCACTGGATGAAAATCTAGATAAAGGGGAAAAAAACCACTAAAAACTTTAAGGCTAGCCATTTTATTTCCATTTATAAAATATAGCCCCCGAATGTTTGCTTTTACCACAGCACAACAGATTTTTATCTTTTCTCAACCCGCAGTAAAATACCGAGGTTAAAAAAACAGAAGTTGTGCCTTTGTCCTTGAGAACTTTCATGAGCACAGATAATAGTTGCTTGTTTACATTGGGCATAAACTTTACATTGCACGTTATTTTTTCTTCTTTCTCTGGGCACTGGACTTAAGTCTATATACATGGATTTCTAGTTTGACCCTACATTTTAATGTTTTATGCTGAGGACAGCAAGTACAAAGAGAATGTAAAAGCAGCAGACATAGGAAATTAATTTAATAGCAGAAAGACGTATTCCATTGAGAAAGCTGTGCTAATCATGGAGCATGTGCTACATGATTTGCATAATGAAGTGCTGAAAAGTCATGAACTATGAAATTCAACATCTCAGACAATTTTTGTTCTTTCTTCATGTATCTGTTACTGTTAGGTCTTTAATTATATGATTTTAAATGTTAAAAATGCACAAGTTTTAATTGGAGTTTTAGCTGCAGGTACATGTATTGATTTCAGAGATCATGCTACTATCAGAGCAACAAGGCAAAAGAGAAAAATAGGGTGTGAGTACAAAGCACCTTTTCTGCTTATTTTAAATATATTTCTCTATTTTAACCACGGAATCATTCAGGTAGCTATACAAAACAGAGCACTCAGGAAATAGTGTCATTAAAAATTTTATGGATTTAATTCCCAGCTCATCTACTTGTTCTACTCTAGCCATCATCACTTCTTTTCTGAAATCTCCCTCTGACTTAGATGTAGTGGTGGCTGTTTCTCTCTTCATTTGGAGTTGCTCCAGCTTTACTGCCATCATCTGTGACTGACACCCTCTTTCAAACCTGCCTTCAAACCGTTTGGACCTTCTCGTTTGCTGATGCCCCAGCATGACAGTCCTGGCTGCTGTCACAAAGCCCGAAACCCAGAGAACAGATCTTAAAAACTTTCTTGATGTTTAGAGTTGAAATAAAAATATGCTTTTTGCCTTCTTGCCTGCAGGAAGGGTGGGTGCATAGCAGCCACGGCTGTTCATGTTTTATTTCAAACATCTGATCCCCTAAGCATTTCTTACAGCATTGCAGTGAGCTTGACCTACAAAGTAGCTTTGTTATTCTGAAGGAGCATCCAGCCCATAGCCATTCTTATTTATTTTTCCTCAGATATTCTGCAGGAATTTAAAAGATCTTCTTCTATGCCTGGTTTTCTTCTTATCTGACCCATGTATTCCTGAGCCTATCTAGGAGCACTTGCCTGACATTGCTTGATGAAACAGTCACCGAATGCACAGTCCTTGGAGAACAGACCCACCATGAACAGGACTGTGATTTTTTTGCTGTGGTCCCAGCAATTGTGCTTTTCTTTGTTGAGTGGAGCAGCTTATAGGGGGAAAAAATGCTGAAAGTGAAGCTATTTTACAGTGAAGCACGGAGCAGTGGTGGAAGTACTTCTCTGGAGAAGAGGTACTGTGGCTGAAATTATTTACACCAATGACTAGTTAATCTAGTTCTGGGAAACCATCTGAGCCATCTCAGAATCCTGGACTTCAGTCTACTGCCAGAGTAGCACAGCAGCTCCTTTTCCCAGGGGGCAGCTGTTGGCAATCCAGCCAGCTCACTTCCAGGTGTGAGCACCACGGCTCTCAAGTTGGGATGTCAGCCAAGGAGGGTTTTGTCCTGTGATGCTCTTCAGCATTACTGCCTTGTGCCCTGTCTCAACGTATCGGCCTAGAAAGGGGCCCAGCAGCAGGCCTTATCAATTTCATGGTGCACAACAAATCCCCTGCTGTGGCTGACTTTTATTCTGTCTGACAATTATATCAGCTGGTCTAAGAAAGGGTATGACTCTTCCCTGCAAATCTTGTTTCGTTTGGAAAAGCAGCTGTTAAAAAAGCAATAGAAGCAGAGGGGATTTTGTAGGACCCTTAATGGTCACAACCAGAATTCTGAGATATTCTGCCAGTATGTTTTGTTTTGTTTTGTTTTTTTAGCCATTGAACAATATATCTTGACAATATCAAGTTTGGGCACAGGAATACATATTTATCTGCATATTTAACAAGATGTGAATATATACCTCTTGCTGCAGGCCAAAGTAAATTGGTGAGTTACGTGAGATTTTGGTTGTGTGCGTGTGAAATGATTGTTATTAACTACTAGGCAATTTCCTTTCTTTTCCTGGCTGTAAAATCTCTTAACAGGAAGAAATGCAACATTAATAATACCACAACAAAGGGAATCATATTTATGACTAGAGGAGAGTGGCTAACTCCCTGGAAGGTAACATTTCACAGTTGATGTTGACAAGTAAATATTTATGACTGGGATCACAGAACACCAGCAAAGTCGTCAATAAGGGATCCTATAATGGTGTGAAAGAAAAATCCGTCATAAACAACATTTTGCAAACTTAGTTTAACTGGATGATGCCTTGTTAATTTTCGTAATGGATGGTGACAGTGGCATGAATAAGATATATTACGTTAGTCAAATGGAATGCATGTGCTGAATGCACAAGTTTAACTATCTGTACCTGCACAATAAACCTAATTAAATGGTGTGTCATCAAAGATGATTTAAATGAAAAGGTAATGAAGCAAATCACACGAAAAGTGTTCAACAAAACTTATTCTGAAAGAATTGGAAAGGTTATAATAATTAGAGAAGGAGTCCTTCATGTTAATCAGTTTTTTAAATGTCTCATTAAAATCACAAACTTTAGAAAAATCACGGAAATTCAATTTTCAGCTTGGGGCAAAAGACAGTATTTCTGTCACATCTTTTTGCAGAAAGGGATATATATTTTTACTGATCAATGTTGAGGGAAAGTTTCAGGTCTACATAGAAGTTTAGGGCTTATGGCTCTTTCTGTTTGTGTCTGAACAGGATCCTTGTTCTCTCCCCTGTGAAGGTTTCCAATAGAATTTAGGGCAAGCATCTTGCAGTTGATACTATAATTTCTACCACTGATGAGAAAAATGGCATTTTTGAGAGGCCTGTCAATACCTTGTTCGGAGTAGCAACAAGCAGTGAAAGTGAAGGAAAGAAAAGGAAGAGACTTGGAGAGCTCTTCTGAACCAGGAAGTCTTCTGTTTTTCACCCTTCAACATGTTGTTTGCTCAGTGAAAGAGACATTTGGCAGTGAAGGGACTCTCACCAGGCTCTGTGTTGCAGGTGTTTAATTGACCACGACAACTGCTTGTCTGTGAAAGATGATGCTAAATGGCACTGGAGCTTCAGTCAGCTTCTCCAAAAGCAGAATAAAATGTGTTATTAGTCCCCAAGGTAGCTAAAAGTGCGTTCTTCAGGAAGGTTTTAGTGACCTTCCCCTAACAGAAGGTTCCAAGTAGCCCGTTCCTTTATGCTGTGGGAGGAGAACAGACTAACAGCCCATTGTGTGTTTGTTACCTAGATTAAAATAAGTGACAGACACACTGAGACACAAATTTTGGGACGCGGGTTTGATGGTATTCCTCTCTGCTCTGCATGTGTTTGAGCCATTTCCAGTTTCTTCATCCCATGATTTGAAATAATCATTGTACCTTTTTTCTTGGAGCTGATTCCCAGATTTATCTGCATTCTCCCCAGCCAAATTGCTTGCCAGTTCTGCCTTCCCCAACACAAGTATGTGTTTAGGCCATTTGTCCAGGTCAAATTTATTAAGTTTAGGTTTTTATTTCAGGCCTATCTCAACCTCGTTGGTGTTCTGAGATGCTGCTGCAATGCTGGTCTTTGTTATTGCTGCTCTGCAGTGACTCGCAGCAGACAGCACCGCCAGACTGCCTTTAAAGCCTTATGTGCAAGTCGTGTCGGGGGCGAGACCAAAGTAACTGCAGGGAAGAAAACCTATACAGATACTTGAATCATCATCAACCAGATTAAGGTAACAATTCTTCAACAGCTCTAACATGTACAGCAGGATCTTGCAATTAATATTAACTATTGATGGATACTTCCTGAAATATCCATCAATAGTTAAAAATGCCATGATTTAAAAAATATATTCCTATCGTGTTTATCCCTTCAGTGCTTTCCTGGCTGAAGTGAGACAGTGCAGGGGTGTTTAATGAGATCACAGCCGTGTCTGAAGTGTGACCTGTTGGCTGGCAGAAGGCAGGTACTTCAGAACAATTCCCAGTAGGGGGTTTAGCTTTAAAATAAGGTTTCATTTCCACAAAGATTCTGAGATCTATTGGCAAAAAAAGCAGGGAGAGAGATTGCAGTGCACCCATCTGAAATTTAATCAGTAAGTTAAACTTACTGTAACAAACCAAGTTAGTTATAGAGAAAGTACTGCTTTATATGTATTTTGTGAAAATGAATAGGGACTGGCAAACCCCACACTCTTAACAATTTTGTGTCAAACT
This sequence comes from Dryoscopus gambensis, assembly GCA_013389985.1. Taxonomy (NCBI): domain Eukaryota; kingdom Metazoa; phylum Chordata; class Aves; order Passeriformes; family Malaconotidae; genus Dryoscopus; species Dryoscopus gambensis. Next base: position 11,154 of record WEIT01032835.1, on the reverse strand, counting down.
TTTGTTAACATATCTAACTTAATACATTAATATGTAGTCAATAATTATTCCATCAGAAGTGCTATAATGTATGATTATTTCCAAGGAGAACTTCAAACTGAATGCTTAATAACTTCCTTTTTAAAAAACTCATTTCATAGTCGCAAACAATAAAGCAAAAAATGAAAAGGTTCTTTGTGGGCAGAGCATCTGAAGTAACCGTAGCTTCTAGTTCTGATCTTTGCAGAAATACTGCCACATTTCTATGAAAGCCTCTTTCTTTCTGATCAGAGATGAACACTGAAAATTTTAAAACTTGGCTTTACTTAGAGTACTGCCCCCCCAGGTGTTGTACCTGTTTTGTTTTTTTTTTTTTTCAAGGGCTGTCTTCTCAGAGAGTTGCATTAATTCCAAGCGATAAATTCCAAATTTCTGCCCAGGACGTGCTTGAATGCTCCTAATGACATCTTCTTAGGTCTTAGTTTAGTAAACATGACCTTGAACAGGCGATAGAGTACGAACAGCAGAACCTTAGAATCTGTTTCTTCTCCATTTCACTTCATTGTTAGCTGGCTCAGTATCAGAAGATGCAAGCATAATGTCCCTCTATTTATTGAGATGCCCAAATATTCCTGCATCAGAAATACTTACAGGAAAAAAATTGTACACAAGAATCTAGGTGTCCATTGGCTTGTGACAGCACCTGTAAAAGGTCAAATCGCTGTGCTATGAATTCCCTGTGCCTTTGGGGAAATCTTAAAGCATTCTTCAGTGAACAGTACAGGCTTCTGGGGTCTGTCCTATTCTTGTTGCAATCAGTCTCCTTGTATTTGTGATCTTTTCTTGAGATGCAATCAGGCACATAAAATATGTTGCATCTTTTGTTCTGCCGTGTAAAGACAGATTTTACTGCAGTCAACATGCTTTCAAATTTGAAACTATTTGGGGTACGAATTTTTTGCTACGTGTTCTGGAAAATGAAGTTGCACACAAAACTGTTGAATCTGCACACGTTACACATGCAGCCTCTTCTGCAGACAAATCTCCCCGGAGTCATGTGCTCTGACCAAAAGAAAATGACATTGTTATATTCCTTTGATATAGCTTTTAGATTTATGGTTAGAAACCAGTATTTTTACTAAAGAAATATTGACAAGATCTTGTGTTATGCCTCTGAGGAGCTGGACAAAGTGTCAACATAAAGCTCAATGAATGGGTCTAACTGTGTGAGGTGAATCTGCTGAAGAACACAACTTTGTGGTCTGTGGTTAAAGGAAAGAAGAGCTGAATCCAAGGGGGTATGTGAATAACTGTGTAAGCAAAGTGACATGATTCCATCTGCCTGATTTGGGTGACTCCCAAGCTGAGGCAATATTTCTCTTGCTTGTCTTTTACAAACAAAACATGGACCTTTCCAAGGACTGAAGTGGCTGAAACAGTTTGTCCTTGTTCAGGCTGTTTGAGAGCTGGCAAGTCCTGCTGCCCAAATGCCCCAAACCACAGCCCGGGAGCCCTGGTTCAGCCCTGGACTCAGGATGGAAGATGCCATCTGCTGAAGTACAGAGTCCAGTTTTCCTCCTTTTTCATTTCATATCAGTCCTGGTAGGACTAAAAATGGAAAGGTCAAGCCGGAATATGGTGTGCTACAGGAAACAATAGCTCAACCAGCAGATAAATCTGCCTAATCCAAGGAGAAATGAACTGGCTGTTTTTAGTATTGCTCTGCTACTTCCTTTCTCTTCAAGGCTGTTAATGTTGGAAGTGGTACTTTGTGTTGTTTCATCTATGCTTAGGAGAGTAGGTAGGAACTTTGGTAGAGCATGTTTCAGTTTGTCCTTAATATACAGCCGATAAAGAGAAAATAAAGCATGCATGCATAAAAATCACTTTATGCCAGGATTCCCTTTGAGAGCATCTGGGAAACTTTGAAAGCTTTATTAGAGTGATGAGGTGTGTTACCTGAAACACAAAGAATAGATAGTAAATTACCTTGTCAATCTTGCTTCCTCTCCTTCCCTCATCTCTGTTGCTTTTTCCTTTCTGTTATTTAAACTGCCTGGTACAACCTCACACTTATCCTTCAGAGGAAAAGCAAGTCCATCTGTCCTTTCCTCTTGGCACTGAGATTAATACTGTACTGTCAACATGTTGTTTACCTCCCCAGGCTGGCCCAGTCATTTCTGCAAGGAAGGAGACTCGCTTTGAGTGGTTTGTCAGTGCTTTCAAAAGGCGATTGATGTGCTCTGGTACAGGAGAGCAGAACTGTGTTACTGCCATGGTTACAATTCCCCCGTGGCTAACAGAGTGGTCTTTTCCCAGTAAAAGAGTGTATCCTGTAGCCAAAATAGTGCTTTAAAACCCCAAATGCCTCCTCTTTTCTCTTCTTTGTTACATAACAGCCTCCTTAGGATGCAAAGCAACTGCATTGCTGGTCGTCTGGCTTAACTTGTGGCCTATGGGTTTCCTACCTTTTTTATTTTTTTTTTTAAAGTGAACTTCATGGTAGAAGCCTAATCTTATAGCTTGCCTTTACCGTTTTTACATTTTTTTCATTGACTACGTGGAAGCTTTGTTGAGGGGTATTTATTATGAGAGGTCTGTGTATTGGTTATTTAGCTGGAAATAGAGAGTAGTCCTGGGTCTCTGGGAGTGAACTCCTTGGCTGTCAGAACTGTTACATGAGGGGAAAAAATGCCACCCCGTGCCTGAGGCTCTCAGGCATAGTGCTGGGGAACTTTTTATATATTTTCCCCAATTTCGTGTCGGGCGAAAGTGGCGCCAAGCCTGGGCTCTTGCTCCCCGTCCCCTCACAAGGGCGCTGCAGCCGCCATCCTGTGACGGCCCCACCGGCGCCATCTTGTGGCGTGAGGCGGCGCGATGGAGGAGCGGGCACCTGAGGGGTAGGGGGGCGAGCGGGCCCCTCCGTGCGCTGAGAGAGGGGATTAAAAAGGTGCTTCAGCTGAGGGGATGATTCAAGTTTTGTCTTGACTTTGCAAAGAGAGCAGAAATAGCTGAGTGGTGGGTCCCGGTTGGCCAGAGGTGAGCTGAGAGAAGGTGGTGAGTCTTCCTTCCCGCGCCTGACCTGTGAGGGGAGGCTGCAGCAACAAGGGTGGGTTTTGGCTGCTGCAGCTTCGAAAAGGCACGGCTAGTGACTGCTCTTCATGAAAAAACTCAGTGCAAATGCTGGGAGGTGGCAGAGACAAGATGCCCGTTTATTTAATAAGTAATGCTCCTGAGGGAACGTCGATCACGAAAGGGACATAAAGGCCATGAGGGCTGCAGAGGGAGAAGCACATACTGGGGAATACTTGATTTAAGGGAAGGCAGTAAAACATGATGGCTTCGGTAGTGTTGCTTCCAAGGAGAAGATGGAGCTGCTTTTCCATGTGCTGTGGAAGGACAGGACAGAACAGAACAGGAGATGCTGGTGAAGGCAGCAGTACAGTGCGCAGATCCCAAATGCTTTCCTGTGTTAAAAAAAAAAATGGAGGTTAGTGACAATGACAGACACTTTACTGAGGGGTTTGTTGCTCCACACTGCCACGGCTGAGTAATAAATATGTTTGGTTGATTTTACAATTTTTAATGCTTAAGAGTTGATCAAGTCAAGGAAAGTAAAAAAAAAAAAAGGTAGAGACTTTCAGCTAGTTTATAACAATATAGAAGATGTCTAGGAGAGAAAAAACTTTCTCATCTGTAAGTCTGGTGAAACTTGTGAAACTCAACCAGGTTTGTAACCAGTGAGAGATGGTTTTGGTTTTCCTTTGAAGTATCAAATGAGGTTTTTTTGTCACTGTTCATTGTCTGGGGTTTTATAAAGCATGAATAGCCTTCAGTGTTCAATTAAGAATTAAAGACAGGAATTTCACTTTCCCTCTGGAACAGCAACAACAAAGAATTTGTTCTAACTTAAAATTTATTCTTTTAGTTTTAAAGGAGCATGCAGCCTAATTCCAAACCTCGATGTGCTACAATACTGCACTGGGTAGCCCAAAATTTGAGGTAGGGTAGCAGAAATACTTCCTGCGAGCTAAGTGCTCCGCTAGTTAGTCTGACAAAATACTGGAAGAACAAAAATGTGAAAGATCTTTCGAATAGCAAATAACATGAATTTTTAATGGAATTTTCTTTTTGTATGTGTGACAATCCGTAGTAAGAAATGAACTGCCACTGTTTTCCTGGGCAACCCATGAGGCACATCATGTGCAGTCACTACTGTTTTGAATTATGTTTATTTAAACACTGAGAAATGCTATCAGATTTCAAAAATTCTTTAAAATAATCATGGAAATTTGCATGGAACCTACAAAGAGCAAGAAGGAAGGTGAATTCAGCTAAAAAAATATGAGGGTCAGTATGTGCTGTAGAATGAGGTAAACACTGAATGAAGTCGTCTGCTGTCCACAAATAAATTCATTGCTTTTTAAAATGTGTCATGCCTTTTGATTTGGACAAAGTTTGACATGTTTGTACAAAGGGAAAAAATGAAAATGAAACAAATTTCAGGAAGCATTGGAATGGTAAGTATTTAGTTCATCTTTATTGTAGAATCCTACAGGCAATGTCACACAACATATCATTCTCTAAAGGTAGGTAATCGTCTGTCTTGGACGGTAAGTAAGCACATAAATATTTTGACTCAAGCAGACCTTGTTAACCTGTGGCCCAGACACTGAAGAATGGAAGTTTGTTTTTTGTTTTTAAGACAAATTATGTTTCATGGAAGTTGGAGATTTCTAAAAAGTTGTTGCAGCTGAGATGATAAAATTCTTAACTGAATTACTGTATACTCATTTTACTTATATGTATATCTTACACAGTACTATTTTACTTTATGAAACTCCTTTATTCCTGTAGTGGTTATTGCTGTGTTTGGTAAGTATTAAATGAGGAGAGCAGTAAGCGGTGTTAGTGTACTGACCTCTTACTATCAAGGGCCTGATCAGAGTATCAAATTAACACATTTATACAAATTGTGGGGATCTTCATGCATTTATATTTTTAAACAAAACGTTGATCATCACTAAATGATTCTCAGGCATAGCTGAGTCTGAATTGCACTGTCAAGGAGTGGGAGCACAGGCTGCTTTCCTTCAGTGGGTCTTCAATGTCTAGTGGAAAGGACTGTATTGAGAGTGTTTCTTCTGCTCAAGCAAAAACTTTAATGGGTATGATTTGTGCTTTTAGTTGTGTGGTTTGTGAGGGGCTTTTTGTTAGTTTTTAAGCTGTTTCAACACTGCTCACAGTTTAATATTGTGGTTCTTGCATTTCATGTCACTATAATCATTGCCTGCTGGGCACTAATCTCTTAAATTTTAGTGCCAAAGCTTTTTCCTTGGAGAGTGGGAGGATGAAGAGTACAGTGTACTTTAGAATTAAAAGTATTTCAGCAATGCAGGATTCCTTCCATTTAAACATTATAGAGAAAAAAGGTGCAACCCTGAATTATTTTTCCCTATTTTTCCCAGTTTGGGGAAGAATGCTTTTATTCTTTATTGTCATGTTAGGCACATAGGGATAAATGGCTGGTTGTTACATATTATTTATGTGTTTACTGCCAGATTTCTTCAGATGTATATTATTTGTATATTATTAGCACCTCTGACAGGCTGATATTTGTTAAAATGGGTAACGTGAATCTTTAATGTCTTTCTTGCTTATTTATCTAATTATTGGTCAAGTAGCATGACTTACAGGACAGTTAAAAAATCCATTTTGTCACACAAGTAATAATTTGAAAGCACTTTACTTCATTTCTTGAGAAAACTCACATGTCAGTTCTGTCCAAGCAGTTTGTCTGTCACAGAGGAAGTAGGCAGAAAGGACTTTTACCTAGACCCAGTGTAAACTCCCGGTGTTATTTTTTTGCAGCTTGTGAAGTTTAGCAAGCTGTGGGCTGTGATTATGGTTTGAAACGAGGTGTTCCCTTTCCCCCCTGTGACAGCCCCTTTGCTGCCGGGTGTGACCTCAGTGGGCAGTCAGAGGTTTGGAATGGTTGTCCTTCCACCCGCAGTCCCAGAGCCCTGCTCAGGCAGCAGAGCTTGTCTCGCTCGGTGCACAGCAACACAGAGGGGAGCAAGGGGAAGGTCATGGAAGGAACAAGGGGTTTAAGAATGATAGATGAAACACCAAAAAAAGAGATTGCAGCTGTCGGAGAAATTGTCCGCAGCCTGGATCCTGTTTAAATCTTGTTTGCTTGTTGTGCCAAAGAGATAGAAATCTGGCTTTGAGAACAAATTGGTGAATCCATTCCTAAACAAACCAACAAAACTGCATCCAGAAGTTCAGTCTCGAGATCTCCTAGACGTAACAACAGAAGTGAGAGAGAATCTCCTTACTGGGAATTCAGATGTTTCTACTAGTGATAGTCACTGCTGATGTTGGTTGAGATACCATGAAAGAAATACTCTTCTGTCTTGTGAAAAATACATTGGAAATGGTTATTTTTCTGTGAAGTGTTTTTCCAGTGAACAGTTGGGAAGCTGTTTGGAGAGGCATACAAACAGCAGGGGAGAGAACTTCCCTTTTATCAGTGATGTTTGCAGGTTGTTCTCTTTTCCTTTTCTGCTTTATTTTCCCATGTTTCTACACTATTTGAGGTAAAATTCATATCTGCATTTTTTTCATGTAAAATTACTGGTTTCAAATCCGAAGTTGAAATTTTTATCTTGACATTTTAAAAGAGAAATTGTGGATAACATTGAGCTTCTTGTTATACTACTGGGGTTTATCATAGAATAAATTGAAACCTAAATGACAGGTGGTTCTTGAGCTACTGAGAGGTTGAGAGCTTTGAAAGAAATTGAGTTGATGCTGCAAAATGCATGAAGTCCAGTGTTGGTCCTGGTTAATTTTGGTCAAAGAAAAGCAGATCTTTTCCTTAGTTCCTCTCAGTGGAGCTGAAACAGTGTGTGCAGCTGTTGTCTGTTACCAGCACATTTTCTTTCTCAGCACTGTAGAGCTTTCACTGTTGCTGAAGCTTAGAAGACTGAGCCAAATCTGTCAGTCGAGAGCCTTTTTCCTGCTCAGTAGGATAAGGAAATTTTATTCTAATACTTTAAACATTCTATGCAGTATTATAGTTAAATTATAAGTTAATATATTGTATCTGTGGCTGAAGGAAATACCAGCTGCAGTCTGCCAGCCAGGTAGTGTTATATTGTGGCAGGTTTCCAGGAAGTCCTGTACTTCCATGTCTAATTAGTGGCATCCCTGCTGCAGCCAGGGGCTGCCGAAGTGCCTAACCCAGTTCACTTGCAGTTGTTGATCATTTTTTGTCTGGACTGCACTGTCATCTGACTGTCATAGCTTGGGAATTGTCACCTAGAGTAATTGCTTAGCATGCTGCCCTGTGTCTTTTCTCCTGAAATCCTGGTGGTTTCCCTATACTAAGCTGTGAGGTTACTAGTGACATTCCCATTGGCTGCTCGTAAAAACCACAATCACAACGTGTCACTACTGACAGGAGTGCATGGAGCAGAGCACAAAATAGAAATGTACTTGACTGGTGTTTGCTTCCGTGATGGATTATTGGAGCAAAAGGGAGTCTGCAAGGGAAGGACTTGCAGGCTGTCCTGCCACAGGATGTGTAGGTCAGGGGCTCTGCACAGAGCTGACCTTGCTGCAGGATTAAATGTCACACCTCTTCCCCAGCTGAGACCCACACAGTATTTTGGTATTTCCATAATGCTCACTGCCTCAAACATTGCCCTTGCTGAAATACATTCTCTCTCAATTGTTCCTCCTCCTTTTCAAACATCTGGTATTTTTTATGACCAGTACACACAAAACGAGTTCAGAATATCTGTTCCTGCAGGAGCTGCTGTAGGGGAATAGAGTGCCAGAGATGGACAGTTCTCTGGTAGGTATCTCTGGCAGGTATCAGCCTGTGGAAGTAGAGGACAAGTTGGTCATCAGCTCCTGATGAACCATGCAGCAGCTGTTGATCTGTGGTTCAGAGACCATCCTACCTTTGGTATCACTTTCATAGTTTCTGGAATTCTTTGATACGTTTTGAGGGGTTTTGCTGGGTTTTTAATTTTTTTTTAACCCGAACTGAAAGCAGCTAGATAGTGTCTGTAGTGCTGAAGGGATTCAAGATTGTTAGGTTGTTTCAATTCTTTTTTCCCTCCTTTAAAAAAATGGCTGAACAAAATGAGTGAAAATGTGAAAATTAAAAATAGTGCTATCTCAAGCACCGTTTGTTTTTTGACCTAAAGCAGGGAAATCTTGTGTCAGCAGACACAAAGCTGCTGGTGAAGCAGTAGTGTCCTAGTGACTAGTAATTTAACTTCTCTTTCAGAGCCTCTGAGTCTTGAGAGCTGTTTGGATTGAGTGGAGTTCAGAAGTGGACTTCCCCCCATGGCCTTCCTCTTGAAGAGTATGTGCCTTCAGTGCATTGGAAGTTTGTCCCCCTGTGGTATTTCTTGTGTTCTAGATATACACTGAAAAGGAAATGTTCCTGCTTCTAATAGAAGAAAGGGAATTGTATGATGATAATACTGAGGAATGAAGAGGGATGGGAAAAAACACAGTAGCCTGGTGCCTTCAGAAGTATTAGAGTAGATGTGAGCTCTGTGTTGATTTTGAGTCTTGCTCCTGCATCCTAATTCTCACAAATCTAACCTGTTCATAAATGGTGAGGTTATCTAATTTTGACAATGCAAACTGTGTTAAGAGTCTGTTGTCCTTGGAAATGTTGCGGTTTACATGATACATTTCTCGTAAGAAATTAAACCTCCAAATTTTAGATAGTTAAAAGCTGTGTCTAACAGAGCAGCATAAAAGAGTACAAGTTAGAGGCTAATGAATGGACTTTTTTCAGAGCACCATGATTATAAGAACAGCTGTTTTGAGCACTGATGTGCTGACCAACTGAAAATTCCACATTCGGTAGCTCTTGACACTTCTCGTTTCTCCCCATGTGGAAGAGTGATGGAGTAGCTGAAAATAAAGCTGTGGTTTAAAGTACACATGGACAGGGATTTGAGAGCTTGGGGTGTGGGGATTGTAATGCTGCCTGCAGTTAGGCAGATCTGTGTGGTTTTAAATGTGGTGACTTTTGCTTACAGCTCTGTATTTTACACGAGAACCAGGGTTTGCCGGTAAATCCATGTGACCAAGACAGATTAAACTAAATTGTATGAACAATGCTGTAGTTCCTTATTAAACTTGATTATAATGGTCCGTCTTCACATATGGCCTGTTTTATTTTAAAAACATGTGGCTCTTAGTCCAAAATGAATTAATACAAATAGCAACACCCCCTGCCCCCCGATTAAAGTTAACTTTGAATAAAATTTTAGGAAGAAGTTAACATCAAGCACAGCTTTGAAATGAAAGGATTTATTTTTCATGTTAAGAAAGGTTATTAATAATCTGTTACATTAATATTTCTGGATAGAATAAAAAAGGCAATGTTCTGCTTCTTCGGCTTGTTTTCAGAGGAAAATGACCAGGTTCTCATGGTACTGGACAATTACAACTTAAGACTGTCTGTTTAACATCAGAATTTTTTTACCTTGAAACTTACTGAGACAGTAATACTATCTGCAAGAGAATATATTGGTTAAGAGATTAATTATATAGAGTACACAGATATTTTTCGGAGCTCCTTCCAGAGATTTTTGCCTTTTCCATGCACAAGCATTGTGTTTTGAGTCTGGGCCAAGTGAGGCAGATCAGCTCTCCATAAATTCAAATTAATTGATCACACAGCAGTTGCAGTAGTCTCAAGGAGAAGACATACCAGATGAAATAGCATCTTTTTCAATGGTTGTATTATGTCATCGTAGGAACAGGCCAAAATAATGTTATCTGAGTTCCTTCTGGCACAGCAAGTTTCTGGTTGTGTTGGGCACTGTGGGGTCTGAAATGCTGTGCCTTCAAATCATGCCGGAGTTGAGCAGAGGGAAGCACTGTGTTTGTATGGATGCTGTTCTTTCCTTGTGCTGGCTGCCTTTGGACTGGATAAATTCCCCAGGAAAGCAAGAGGTCACTGATTCATGTCCTGGCTGTGCATATGAAGGGAGTGGTAATTGTGCTGTGTTTACCCCTGCAAGCATGGAACAGTTTAGCCCAGGGCATTTTCAGTATCTTCAGTGATATTGAATATTCTTGCAGTGGTTCTTTTTGTCCAAGTCTTTTCCAACTGGATAACTTACTTCATTTTTCACATATATTTTCCCAAAACATCTTTAGATTTTTATTTTAATCTCCTCAGCATTTTATCCATGGGACACTGTTTGATAACTTCTGTTAGGCATGACAGGAATACTATGTTCTGAGCCTATTGTGGTTTAATTTCAGTAAATATTTCCTTTTTTCTGTTCCCCCCCCTTCCCAGCATAAAGCGCTTTGTCTGCTTCGAATATTTTTGGGGACTGCCAGATGGCCTGATAAGCTTGCTGTGTCCTCTGTCAGTACTTTGTGAGCCAAAATCCCCATCAGATATTTCTCAGAATTCTGGCAGTCCATGTTCCAGGCTATCTGCTTTTTCATACAACACAACCCAGAAGTGTTTGACAAGATCCTGATGCAGCTGATGTGTATCAAAGTCCCTCTAGGCTCTAAAGCTCCTTTTAGAAAGTATGCTAATCTGGATCGAAAGGATTTGTGCAAGTTCATTTTAAAAAGTCATCATTTGCATTTCTGTTGTCATACTAATCAGTAATTTAATTTTGGTATTAATTTTAAGATGAGCCTTACTTTCTTGTATAAACCCAGATTCATGAGGAAAAGTCTATGTAAACCACTGGTCATCCTTCCTGTGCTTTTTCCTTCACGATTTGTGGTGACGTTCCCCTTAAAACCTGCTATTTACTGTCAGCTATTTTGGGTTGATTTTTAAAATATAGGAGCTACCTGTACAAA
>WEIT01032822.1:1009-21741 GCA_013389985.1 Dryoscopus gambensis | reverse complement strand
TGCATATGCAAGAGATAACTCAGCCAGTCACAGGCTCACATGGGGTATTTCTGGTGCCAAAAGGGCTCAGGCCCTCAACTAAGAATCAACATCTTAGTCTGGAAAGCAAATGTGGGAAGAGATGAAATAAATATTCTTGACCAAAAGACACAGTTCTTATGTCTATAAAAGCCCACACAATTATCACAGAGGCAGAACTCTTAACCACTCCATGGAGATGTGTGAGAAGATTTCTCCCTGGAGCTGCATGCAACTCCAGGTCCCTTTCCCTGGGAATTGAGAGAAAGGATTTTTCAGTGTGTGCCCCCTCAAGAATTGGTGGTAAGAAACATTGAACCCGAAGTTGTACTATTTCTTAGCTAGCTGTAATTTTAATGGTACCTTTAACTCCACGTGTAATACTAGTATCCCCTTTTTTGTCTTATCCCTGTGTAGTAATAGTCTGTTTTAAGTCTTTTGTCTGCTAGTTTTGTGTCTATTAATAAAGAATTCATTTTATAATAGACTGAACCAGCCATTATTAAAGAACTTGCGAATGGTAGTGGATTTTGTGGTGCTGGCCACCTCAATAATGTGACTGCCTGCTGCCAGAGGCCTGGGCAACAGACAGGAGCTGATTTAAACACACATCATCCATTTATAACACTCCTGTACTACAGGAGAAGAGTTTATTTTTAAAAGGTAATTAAAAGAGTCTATCCTCTCAAAATTCGGAGGAGCTATCTAAGCAAACTGACTGAGAATATGGTTGGAGGTGACGGTTTCTCATCAAACACTTGTCTTAGGAGGCCATGGCTCTTAATGCCATCAGACTAGGACTTTAAACAATAAGATATTCCAAGAGAAGAGAGAAAAAGTCTTGCAGATGATCACACAAACTAATATGGAATAAAAAGAAATGTACAAAGATAGGCATGGTTTAATAGGGCCAGCCTACTGACTGATGTGAGAACTATGGAGGAGCTAAATAGAGAATGATTATTCAGTGTTTCTTATAACATAAAAAATATATGGACTACTCAATGCAATTATAAGCCAGCAAGCCTAAAATAAAGAAAAAGAAGCATTTCCCCCCATAACATATAATTTAAAAACCCCAAAACTTGTCACTGCATTGTGTTGTGATAGTCAGAATATAAACTGATTGAAAAGGGCATTTAGGCAAATTCATGGAATAAGCCTTGATCACAGAAGTCTAATTGAAACATTCAGCTCAGGAACTCATAAACTTCTGATTTCCAGAAACTCAGTAAGTGAGTCAAAGGTGTATTCACTACCTATAAGGTTTCTATTTATCTTTTTGTGTGTATTTGCCACTGGCTACCATCAGAAACAAGATACTGGAGTAAGCGGAAAATTTAGTCTTAAATAATGGAAAAACTCATTATCTCTTAATTCCAAAAAGGATAGTCTACTTTTCTCAAAACAATAAACTTGTAAAAACAGAAACAAAAAACTCTTAGAGACGAAACAAATGGTTTTTTACTCAACAAGAATTTTTGATAAGGATATTATAGTAAATGTTACTGACCTGCCAGGATATAATTTTATTCCTCGTCCGTGTTTAGAAACATTAAAGCTGAAAGAAGTAATCAGTTAAAATATTTTCTATGGGTTTATTCTCTGAGAAAAGAGAAATGGATTGCTTGTGACTGTTAGAAAAATACCGGTCAAGTAAGATAGGTAGCAAAAAGTGACCATCTGTCACATGTTATTTTAGTGTTAACCTTAGCCTCATAAAATGGGGCCCTCCCAACCCTTCTGTGGTAGTGTAAAGCTATTTCAATTCTATTCACACCCTCTGGGCATCAGTGTGATTTGGAAACCTAATAAAGTAAGTCATCAAAGAACAACCCATGTGTCCAGAATTTGTATTACTACACTATAGGGAGCCCAAGCAGTGCTATCCTTTAAGCCATATGTCTTCTAAAGCTTCATTTAATGACATAGAAATCAATGTGATTTTGGTGAAAAGCACCAAACAGGACTAAGTAAGAAATATTACACAGGATGCTGACTCTGCACTAAAGTACTTCTCCCAGAGGAGCAGAAATGTATTGGAAAGCTCTGAGGGCCAGTTGTTCCATCTTCTTGGATCACAGGAATCAGCCATTGTCCATTATTTCTAAATGCAGGAATGCAAAACTAAAACAAGGCTTTTCCTCCCCTGACCCACATTTAAAGTTATTTCTGGAAGGAGAAAAATGAAAACCCCTTAACTTCTGCATTTTGGTGTGACAGTTAAAAGAGTCTGTGCCCGTTATCTTCATAGGATACTTTTGGAAAGCCTGTTAATAAAAAATTTGACTTGTCAAGAAGAGACCTGAGAAAATCCTATGCTGCAGACAGTAGTTATTTCATGTCAACACATAGACTTAGACTTCCTTGATTGCCATGGGAACATAGTCATTTTAGCAAACGACAATAATTATTTTCATCCTGATCTAGCAGTTTAATAAAGATTAGAGGAACATGCTGAAGATGTTAATTTTCCTTCATCACCTGTAATGGGAATATATGATGACTAGCTAAGATGCAGCTGTGTGTACTCTAGATGTGTAAGAACATAGAAGATTACTCTTTCATGTATTGTTCTCCAACTTTCCATGCCCACCTCCTGGCACAAGTGAAATCTTGTGAAACTGCTTAAGGATTCGACATGAAAGTCCCTTCTTGATCATGAACCCAGTCAATAATAGGTATAAAGATACACCTGGCAACAAAAGCAAGATGATTTTGGATGATCAGCACCCTCATTTTCTCTGATCAGTGAAGTATTAAAAATTTTAACATTTGGGAGGCTCTTTCTCCTGGAGTGCTTCATCGGCCACAATTGCTATAAGGAGGAAGACTATTCAGTTATTTTACGGTAATACCCAAGAACCTCCACACCTTTTCATTATGTGGCAAGAGTGATTGGGTGATAAGGGATTCATGGGAAGTTCACCTGTAACAATGATGACAGACATTTCAGTACTTAGAAATGGTCAAGGTCTCGAATGATCCTTCAAATTAATTCCCTTAGAATTGAGGATGAGCATAAATCCAATTAATAGGTATATAAGCCTACAACATGCCCTTTAAGTCAGTATAATTCTGAAATAGGCCTCAGAATATTGTTCCACTTTCATTACAAATTCAGCTTGTAAATCTTTAATGAAAACACATGCATTCTTCAGATTGACATTATTATACTTATGCTTTTTGAATACACTCATTTATATAAAAGATCTAATTCCCGAGGAGAGTGTCGTAGCTCTTTCATTCCATTTGTATGGTACACAAACATTTCTGAAGCAATATAGTCTCAATTTTCTTCATAAATATTAAAGGCGAATGTTGAGCGAAGCTAGAGCTGAGTCAGCATTTGTTAACTTTTGTTTGAACTCTCACAGCCTGGCAGGTTTAACAGTGATTGGATAAGGAGATTGCATGTCCAGACTTACAGGCTCTTTTCACTAACATTTTCTTAAATTCTTTTGTCTTCTACGTATAAATAAAATTATGTAGCCTCTTAGGAGTTACAAAAGGCAGACAGAAACAAACTCTTCCAGTTCCTCAGCTTTCAACTACAGGAAAGCCATGTGAGGGAACCTTAAGAAAGTGCTGAGTTTAAGTGCTGATTCTAATTGGAGTTCATCATTTTGTATCCTTCTTTGATCTTATGTTCACTGAACCTAGAGATTTTTAATATGTGGTCCTGGGATGAAGTCAGGACCTTCTCACTGAAGAGCTTCAGAGATGCCAAGATTTCTGTATTTCCTAAAGAGGGAAGCGAAGCAAACATTTCGGAAGGTCTGGTTCATTAGATACCTACAACTTTAGGGCAAATTAAGTGTCTATGTTAAATGAATTGGATCCTATCTTTGAAGTTTGTCTCACTTATAGACTTTGACAATATTGCTAAACAAACATTCCTGTTATTGAAATGCCAAGTGTCTTCTAATATAAGGAAAATTATTTTCATTGCCATAGGTGATTTTAAAATTCCTAAAATATTGTCTAGTATTTAAAATAATTAAATTGAAATACAAAAACATTTAAAAAATTCTGAGAATAAACACAGTTGTTTTCAAATTTACATGAAACGACACTCCAGTTTGAATTTGGGAATCCTTTTTTGTGTGAAACGTGTTTTCATCGCTTTTCAAAGACTTAAAGTTATTCATTCTGATCAGCTGATTATCTGATGATTGCTACTGATATTCAAAGTAGGAAGAGTAGTTGAAGAAGAAAACACCATGAAACCTTTCTCCCAAGATGGGGAAAAGTTGTGGCATTAGTTTTGTTACTTTTAGTTGGAACCAAGACAATTTTTGTAATTAAAAAAAAGAAAACTAGAAAACCAGTATGCCTGTGGTGGTCTTGTTGGTTTCATGCCAAAAAACTCACCATGATACAGGACTAACAATGAAGCTCCGACTGAACCTTCTCTTCTAAGCACCATGATTCGTGAGACCATAAACTCTAAACATTTCATAATCCAAGCAGTTGACATACAATATATCCTGGGCATTTTATCCCTCTCTCTGTGGGAGCAGATTACCTGGAGCTGGCAGAAAGCCTACTGAAGTCAATATGTATCTTTTAAATGACATCTATAGACTTGGAATGGGTTCTTACTTCAGACCATTTGTAGCTCAGAGTAAAGTGTTTACACTTTATCATCACTAACATGTTACAAGTTTGAAGATGCCATTTGCTCAGAACTAGATCTTCTGTGTCATAAATTAGAAGATGTGTTTATATTTTGGAGGAAATTCACAGACTGGAAGAGGGAAAAAATGTTTTGCCAGTAGGGAGGTTTTTTGGACTATCAAAATCAGTCTGGTGGAAGTGGACTAGCACAAGTGGAGCAGGCAATAGAATAAAATATACTACAGCATGTTCAAATGTTTATGGAACTTAAAACATTTTTTATTCCAACAGCATCAGCTTTGAGTGGCTATGACTTCTGCCAGTCAGAAATGATCAATACTTTGTAGATAATAGCAATCCATTTTGGCACAGATAATAATACCAATCTATGCTGGTAGAGATAATATAGTTGTAACTAGAATAATTTATATATAAATGTTAGATAAATCCTGCATAATATGTCAGAGTGTAAGAGTGCATTAGAAGATTTTATGACCCTAACAAGTGAGACTGCCACTGGCTTTGGAAGGCTGATCCATAGGCTTTCAGCTTGATCTCTTCTGTGAGAGAGAATGTTTTTCTATAACTGTTCAAGCAAGACAGTCAACCAACTGTGACCCACTGGGTGCTCCAAAGACTCCCATATTACACAAAAGATGTGCAAATTATAACACAGTATTAAAATGGTCTCCAGGGTTTAATCATAATAGCAGTACAGGAAGCAACAGCCTCTGCTCTGTGTTTTCAAATCTCCTTAAATCTCTTTTTGTAGTCTGCAGTATACAATCAACACAAAGTGATTTATATGGCTACAGTGCCAACCAAAGTGAGGAGGGAATTCTCTTTATTATAGAAGGAATTCCTTCTACCATCTTTATATGCTGCAAGCAGTGCTGGACAGATGCCCTTTAATATGACTAAGTTCCTTACCATTTCAAATTGATGTGCACTATTTCATAGATAAAAAATATACTGAAATTAAGTTATAGAGACAGGTAGCTTGTGCCTAAGATAAGAAGACCATTCTAGTTTTTGTCAGAGGAAGGTGAGAAAATGCCCTGTCTAAATTCAGGGATTAGAAGTAAGTAGTTAATAATTCTAATTTTTGCAGGTTTTAAAAAAAATCTTTCTGCATTTCATTAAGCGCTGTTGCTTTAAAAAGATATTTTAAAATTTCATTATAATCTAAAGTAGACAGTTATATCTCTGTAATTGTATGAAATTGTGAGTGGGAGAACAAAAGCCTAATGTTGTTTTGGGGGAAGCAAGCCAATTGTAAATTTATCCCTGCAGCTGATTCCTCAAGGGCATTGGCACGTGCCACTGTGTATAGCAAAAGGAACACGACCCACCTAATGCATGCATGATCTCCATAATGGAAAAGAAAAAAGACTAAGGTCTAGTGAGGTCTAATAGAGGGCAGGGACCAGAATTTTGAGCAGATGGTATTCAGGGGCCCACCGGCCGCTTGAAAGCCAGGGAGTGGAGAGAATAGGCAGATAGTAATTAGCAGAAGGTGATAAAAAAAAAGGGCAGCCAGGATCCCCCAAACATCTGTTTAAAAGAATAAAGAGCCTGGTCTGACCCTGAGCCCTAATGATCTTAAAGGATACAATTTAATTGCTTGGAAAAGTGCACACACACCATGCTGAGCTACAGTGAATCCTGTTTTGAGAGCATTGCAGGAGTTTGAGTAATTGTTAATTTGGTGTATTTGTTTTAGAAAGATTATATACAGCATTAAGTCAATAAATGAAGTAGTTATAATAAAAATGCCAACTGTCTTTTCTAGGAATCAGCAAGCTCGTAACAAAAATTTGAATTTCAGATAGCTTACAAATTAATATTACTTGTGCTGCATTCTAAAATGGCTATTTTGACTTCTTGTCATGTTTTTATATGGCTACATCTGTCTTTTTTCCTGTGTTTTTTTTTTCTTTTAAATTTTACATAGAAAAAACCTGGATCCTTAGTTTGTTTATTTGAAGTATTTTGAGCTCTGCAGATAACTGCTAATTACAGCACCAGAGACCTGATTGCAGATGTCATCATTTACTAGGGACCAGTTGCTTAAGAATTACTGCTGAATGTGACCAAGGAAAGTACACAAAAGATTCACAATGAGTTTTCTCCTGATTTTCTCTCCATTTCATTCTAGCAATAGCTGGTTACCAAACTCCACGAACAAGGTGGCAGAAAGTGTTGTTTACATGATAATTAATTCTTTGTTTTAGATGCTCTTTGCAAAATGTAGCTTATAATAACTTAAAATGGTCTTTTTTCTTTCCTTGCTGTTTCCCAGGATGAGTAGCTTAATTCAAATGTATTAAAAAAAACCCCAAAAGCAAAACAACACAAACTTCCCCTTTCCAAACCAACGGTAAGCAGCAGTGCATTGCAGTATAAAGCTAATGATTTTCTAGAAATGTGTGCTTATGTATCAGTGTGAATGCGTGTGTAAGAAATTATCGCATTGGATGTTCTAATTTGCATTCTGGAAAGGGGGGTACAAAGCACTCGGAGAAAAAACACAGGTGATCCTAAATTGGAAGGTGCTGTTAACATTAGAAAAGAGAAAAATAAGTCTAAAGGGATCTGAAAGAGATGAGAAACCTGAGAAGAAAATAACAGCCCTAAGGAGGTTGAAGTGTAGTATGGTTAGTAGATGTAGTGGAGGTGAAGGAATTAAATGTGGACGGTTAAGACAGCTATCATATAAAGCTATTTACCTGCTCAGCATTATTGAAGTCACCTTAATAATGATAAAAATAAGTAAATTTTAAAACAAACATTTTAGAAGTCAGAAATGTATTAAGAAAATCTGCAATAGCATATCTGGAAATTAAGGATTAGCAAGGCAGACTTTTAAAGATTTCTCATTAAAGCATTGTATTAAAAATATCATCTGTCCCTGTTTCAGCGATGAATGTATATTAAAGATTGCATACAAAGCTTGCTTCAAGACTCTGGCATATCAAATTTATTTATTTCATCTAAGTTTAGATTTAAACTCAGCTTTCATTATAAGCATATCATGACCCCATCAGCATTGTGATAAGTTTACTGTGGATCATTCAAACACATTTTATTTGTTAAATGTTAAATTCAGGAAAAAAGCAGCAAGCAGTGAAATCCCGGTAGGTTTTAGAAATTCTAAATTGAGAGCCTAAATATATTAAGGAAATGTCTGCAAATGTGACCAGCTCCCTTGGAATAATCTTGACCTGTGCGATTTCTTTAGGATTATAACTCTGAAGTGAATGGAAAAACAGAAATAGATTCTTGGACACACACTGATCTCAGCAAAAGTTAAAAAGAGCCCATGCTCTACAGGACTCTTCTAAATTCAGAGTAGCATCAGATAAGAATGGAAATGGCATTGTGATAAACTTATTTTGCTCTATGATTCATTAATTTTATAATAAGCCTTCACCACAATCAAAGGAAAATAAATAGGGAATTTAGCAATACAAAATGTTAATGAATTGAGATCCCAGTTTTGCATTATCATTTGTATGTACACATTCCCTAGAGTCTTCTTTCCTTCCTTCATCTCATTCCAGTTTGGGAAGGAATTCTACTTGGGAAACTGCAATACTAGACAAGAGGTGCTATGAAATGGTGTGAGCCACACATTGGTAATTAGGTGCAAGTCAGTCTGACAGACTTTGTAAAAGAACCCACATCAATATAATTTACACTTTCTTGTACTGTGCCCCTTGGCTGAGTTAACCATCGGCTGAAGTGACAAATATAACAGCATGGATTTGCACAGCAGTCAGTACAGGAGTGCATCTGCACAAAATGCAAATTGTTTAAAATTTACACAGTTCTTGTTTCTTTTCATTTGTTGTTTATTCTTTTGGGAAATTTTACTCATCTTAAAGGACTAGAAAAATAATTTTATCTTTAGAAAATGCAGTTCTCATGTAAAAACTTGGTTGAAAATCCAAAGCATAAAAAGAAATATTAGGAATGGTGAAACTTATTAAACTGGGGAATCTTGTACAATGTGTACATTGTACAAGGGGTGGAGGAGAAAACACACCAGCTCCTTTGAGTAAATCCTCTCTGAATTTTCTTCATATTTTATGAAGCCTTATTTCCTCCCTATTTTAATTTTTCAAACTGTTTCTGAGAATTATTACATCTTTGGCTTGCAGTCCTTAAATATTCAGGGTTTATAGAATAAACAGAAAAAACCATAAAAATAAAAAATGATTTATAACTCTAATGATATTGCATTTATTTGTTCCTATTGCAGTATAACAGTCTAAACATTTTTCATCACTTGAAGAATTTACATAAAGCTTCTGACTTCTCCTGGAATGGGGCTTTTTGTGATGTGCTTGCACTCTTTGTGCGTGAGCCTCACAGGCGTATTTTTCCTATCCCAGGGATACAGGCAATGGAACTGCAGGCATAATCATTGTAAACTTTGTAGTACTTACATAATGATTAACATTTGTGGTCTAAAGCACCTGGAATATATTTTGATAGTTATAAGAATACTTCAAATGATGAATTGCAAGGCTTTGATTAAAAAACAAAATGTAAGAGCCTCTGATTTTCATTTTCCGTAAGTTTCCCCTATATCACTTTGGCAGTGAACAGTTACTTTCAAACCTTTTTCTAGTTGCAAAGCACTGATAAAGGGCATCAATGTAAATCTGCTTCAGAGTACCCTGGAACTCTTATTTGCATAGAAATATTTGTGAAAATGTGGACGTTGCACAGTGTCAAAGGCATACATCCCTTTGTGGTTGCTACTCTAGCTGTGGTTGAAAACAATCTTGTCATTAGGATTGTTATGTGCCATTGTCAACTCAGTGTGTCCATCAGAGGATGTGACCTGGGTTGAAGGGCATGGGGAGGGATGGGGAGAAGGGGGATTGCACTGAGCTCCAGGGATGTGTTGGCAGCAGGCAGGACAGGTCTGCCCTGCCGGTGGGTGCCTGGGCACTGCAGGAGTCAGAGGAGCTGGGCTGAGGCAGGGCTGAAGGCTGGGCCGCAGGGAGAGGCATGGCTAAGAATGGCTCCTTGAGAGCAGTGGAATGTTCTCAGGGAGAGCCCTGGCTCTGCCAGCCAGTGTGGGGATGAGGCAGAGAGGTCCTTTATAGGTTCTTGGTGGACCATTCAGGGAAAACACTAAAGGCTGCTGGGTGGGCTGGCTGGTAGCCAGGCAAGAGCTATGGGTCAGTGAGGGCCTTGCATGCTTCCAGGCTCTGCCCCATGCCCCTGCTGCTTCCCCACCTACCTGCCTTTCTGCCTGCCTGCCCACCTGACTGCCCTCCTGCATACCCACCTGCCCGCCTAACTGCCCACCTGCCTGTCCACCTTCCTGCCTGTCTGCTTGCCCACCTCTGTGCCATGCTGCCTCCCCACCTGCCTGCCCACCTGCCACCTGCAGCTTGTCCCTGGCTCCTGCCCAGTGGGCAGCAGGTGAGATCCTTCTCCAAGGTAAGTAAACTTTCAATTTACGTAATCCTCTTGGCTGCCTTGGTGAATTAGGCACACTTAATACAAGTAGACGAAAGCTTCCTCTGTCTTAGTGAATGAATTTAGTATCATTAGCTAATGACCAGTTAATGACTCCCCTGACTTCACCTTTTCACCTACTCTGCCACATGTCACAGAGGAGCCTAGTGGTCAGAATGCCCCTGGCAGGCTGGGCAGCATGGAACTGACTCATCAAAGACACCAAAGCTAAACACAGGATGATGGGTGCTCAGGCACTCCTGGTTAGGTGAAACACCATCTGCTTAGAAATAATTTGCCTTCCCTAAATTGATTAAAAATCAGTGGGTCAAAGTCAAATGTGACAGGTAAGAGGCGGAGTGAGTATAAATCATGATGAAAGGAGCATCTTCTGAGAGACGAGCTACTGCAGCTCATGTGTAGCAAGGGCTTTTGGAGGATGTTTATGCTGCATTGTCTTAGTGCAGATGGGACCCAGCATGAGCTGTGGAAACAGACAAGGGAGATGCTAGCAGTAAATATTATTAAAGTACAGATGCTGTTTGCCCTGTAACTCTAGGATCGGGACTAGTATAATACAGTTATACTGTTGTTTTACACATATATGTTATAAAAATATATTTATACACAAAAGTTTAGCTACATATAAAAAATATATCTATATATATTCATGTAACAGATGTGAATAGTTCTCATAGAATGAGAATTATGTATTGGCATTTATTAGGCCAGGAGAGACAATTCCCAGTATGGGCATCAGTTATCCTTTCCTGGTGAGGGACCAAGATGCTCCAGCACTCCAAAATCCTGCTTAGGCACGAGTTCCTATCTTTGCATTTCAAATTAATTTAAATGGAGTTCTTCATCACTTGTTATACTCAGTACTTGGGCTTCTGTGTTTTCCTCACACCTGCTGATGACAGCAGTGATCCATCTTACAGGAGGCAAAAAGTCACAGAAAAATGCCTGTACTCAGACTTGTTTGGGATGTCATTAGTCATCAGAGGGAAATGCAAAATTTGCCAGAGTGAACATAGAATTTTGATTACTCCTTAAATAATCAGAGAAAAATCTAACAAACTTTAAGTGCTATAAACAGTATTAGGATGCAGACACTGGAGATTAGCTTCAAGGGTTTCAGTAAAGTAGGATCTGAAGAGTGCATTTATGTTTTCTACATGCTTGTTTTACTCTACATTTTTTTTTAATGTGTTGAAAGCCATGCCATGCTGGATTGCAATATGTTTCAAGTAACCTACTGTACACTATTTTGTATAGCTGTACTCAGGAAACCTATCTATACAGCTGTCCTTGGAAACGTACTTGGCTGAGTCCTGTCGTGTTGGGTTTACGGGGAAAAAAAGAGAAAGAAAATAAACTTGCCCTTGGCAATCTGTAGAGAATGACTCAAGTCATGGTCCTGTCATTGTTAAGTCTAAGTCTAGACTGGGCATTTGTAACCACAGGCTTAGGTCAGGTGTGAGCACATGTTTGTACAGCGATGTGTTTCTGTTGAATCAGCCAGGGAGCCTCATGTGGTATTTATGCTGGCTGATAATATGGCTGCCCAGCATGCCAGATTGAGTTACTTCCTAACTCCAGCTCACTCGGTTGCTGTGTCACTGGGAGGCTGCACATGTGCACTGGACCCGTGACTGCAGCAGATGTGTCCAGCTCTTGGGCAGCCAGTGGTGAGGAGGCCCTTGTGAACAGCGTGCTGGGGCCCCACAACCCTGTGCCTCTGTGCAGCTCTAGGGCAGACCTTCCATGTCCATAGTCAGCCCCATCTTTGAAAGTGCTCCCTGGAAATCAACACGAGGAGGATGCCTTTGCATCTGCCTTACACTGCTGTCCATAGCACACCCAGGCTGGCAGTTCTCCACATCTTCCAGGACTCAGTACTATGCCACGTGAGTCCGTTGTTGGCAAGACCTGTGAAAGTCTCTGTTTCCAGCAGGATCAAGTGATGAAATTGTGTTTGAACAGACTCTGCTGGGAGAAGCATTGTCTCCTTTTTAGGGAAGGCATACAGTGACAGAGGTTAAAAGCTGGGAGAAAGAGCAAGAGAAGAGCCAGATGCCCTGCTAGGCTTTTGTTCCTCTGTTTGCGAAGCAACACAATTAAGGCTGAAAAGCATGTGTCTCTGACTCCGTGGGACACCTGCAGCCATGAGAAAAGCAATGCCTGTGCAAAGTGTCGTTCTGGAAATATGGGAAGAGCACCAGTGAAGGGGAAATGCTGAGGTGAAAAGGTAATTTCATGGAGGTCTTTGCTTAGTGCATTTGGCAATGCAGCAGAGCATCCTAAGATGCTCAATTTAGCATTAAGAAGACAGACTTTTTCATTTTGGAAAATAACAGCTCCTGACACACAAGACAGCTCCTGATGTACTCCACTTTTGCCAGCACTGAGATTTGAGGTAGGAATGCTGGCATCTATACTGTGAATTAGGAGGCAATATTTGTCTCTTGTAAGGTTCTTGGTCTATGGTACATGTGGGTCACAAGCATTAAGAAGTCACATACATCAATTACTCAGGGTTTTCCTTAGTTTATAGGGTGATCATCGTATGTTCTGCCATTTCCCAGTTCTTATTTTACAAGGAACGATTTTCTGTTGTACTGATGGCCATTGTAATGATCAATAAAATGCTTTACTGTTATTGTTCACTGCCCTACCTCTACTGATCTTGCCTTTTAGGTCAGTACTCTGCTGCTGCTGAAGTTCCTGAAGATGGGTGCTCTACACCTAACCACCGATGACACTCTTTACTTCTTGCTGCACTTGCAAATGCAATTATTTGCCAGGAACTGAGCAGATAGATTTCTGGAAGAGATTCTGACAGATTATCTTCAAGTGTTATTTTTGTGATATCTGGACAATGGTGCTGAAATTAATTTTTAACCTATTGAAGGGAAGCAGAGGACCAGATAGTCAAATTAAGCCTGATCATGATTTCCACACCAGGATCCTACTTGCTTGCCTTAGCTGAAGCAATATGTGTGTGATCAAAGAGGTGAATGGAAGATGGAAGCAGAAAGCCAACATAGGTACAATTGGCTGCTGAAGTTTATTAACATTTCTCTGATCTGGCAGATAATTTCAGTGCTAAGTGCTTGACTGCTGCTTGTGATTTTACTGATAAATATACCCGTGAGTTGCCCCAGCCTTTCTCAGGGCTCATCTCTGATCATCCAGGCCCATGTGCATTCATTCCAACCCTGTCTGTCCTTGGCCACTCCCACCAGCGACTCTACTTATTCATTAGGCTCCCAAAATAGCCCCTCTATGAATGGAAGCAGGAACCTTTCAACAAAAATGTATTTGGTTTAGACAAAAAAAAAAGTAATTTAATATATGGAGAAGATATTATCATCCAGTCTAAGAATGTAAATCTGTAGGTTTTTAGCAATGAATATTAAAGGGAGAAATACAGGGATTTAGTGAATAAAAAGTGGCATAAAACCAACATGCTTTTCAGGGCTCCTACTAGAATTCAGGGGAAGCAAATTTTTCATCCATCTCTGAAGTGGTCTAATGACTGTTTAAAAGAACAGCAGAATGATGGGATCCTGTACAGAGGCAATGAATTTTTATAAATGCGAAAAATATCCTAAAGCAAGAATTACTTTAAAGTACTCCAATGCATTTCTGAGAGATGCTTTAGAGAAATCATAAAATACAGTCCTTAGTCTAGAATGTTAGAGGGTTTTGAAATCATGTTCTTGACTGTAGCCACTTCGTATCTACTGGCTTATGAACAGACTGAACCTTTGCAGGATCAGGGCTAAAGGCCATAGTTCTGGAAATGTTTATGCATGAGCAGAGAGTAAGAACTGAGCCCTAAAAATCACAGTATGCTGTGAGTGAGGAAAAAAAATGTAGGGGAAAAACAGAGGAAAGTGATATTTTGCAACCATAAATAATATAGTATTCTCCAAGACAACTCTTTCATAGAATTTATTTGTGAAATGAAACTTCTGTTTTCATAAATTATTGGCATTTCAGGATTATTACAATGGAAGAGAAAAATCTGCAGCCATTCAACAACTCCAGAATGTTACTGAAAGAATATTTTAAAAACCTAGAGCATCCCCCACTTACCTGCCCTGCTCCCATCCTGAAAAGCACTCTCTTTGCTTTTGTGAGCACAAGCAAATCAACACTGTTAGTACAAGGTAGCTCTTGTTTGAATTGTGTACCCTTGAGATGCATAATTAGTGCAAAGGAACTGTTCTTCGGAGGAGTTCAGATTCAGAGAAAGGAGAGAAATTGAAGTGCCCTACATATGTGATCTGGATCCTGAGAAGAGGGGGAGATAAATTAAATATAAATCAATTTTGTGAGTTTGGATGCATAAAATTTGGGTCAAAAAGCTATTCACCCAATACGTTTTATAGCTGAAATTTCTATCTGTGGTGGATAATTCTTATAGATAGAAGGCTAATGACATTTAGTAAAGGTTCTGTTACTTCCAAAGAGGTGTGTTCAGAGCTGTATGTATAGATCCAAAGTACTGTCTGGGACTCCTCAGAATTAGAAAATATTTAAGTCCATGAAATTAACCAATAGCAAAAATGTATTTCACACAGTGATTTGAAAGACAAATTGCCAGATTCTTTTGGCAAATATCTCCAATAATAAATTCAGATGATCTGAAATCCTTAATTTTAGCTTGTTGCAGTGCATGTGGCAGCAACTGCAGCATCCACACAAACAAAGCACTGGTAGAAAAGCACCCAGGGCCCTGGAGCCTTTGGTCACGGAGAGTTCCCATGTTCCCCCGGGAACTGTGTTTTGCATATTGTTTCGCTGTTGGTTTAAGATTTCCCCACCCAGTTTTATGTATGTCCTTATGTTTATGCATATCCCTTATGGAATATGTATGATTTCTGGAACGTTCTGCTGTACTCGGTACCCCATTTGTTAATTCAAATAGAACCCTCCCCTGAGTTTGTCCCATTGGATGTTTTCCCCCATCACGTCCCAATTTACCGAACCCCGTTGGTTGTAACCCTTTATTCTGCCCCTTTTCACCCCCATACAAAAATCTCCACACAGCTTTGTTCTTTGCTCTTTTGCTCTTCTGTTTCACCCACAATAAAGGATTGGAACTGTGCAGGGAGTCCCTTTCTCTCATCCTTTACCTCTGCCAGCGCTCCTTTTCCATTCGGCTTGCATTCTGCTCCTCTTGGGGAAGCCAGGTCCGTCTGCTGAACTGCAGCCAGGTCCCGTCCTCAGGGACACCTCCAGCAGTTAGACGCTGCGCAGACCCCGGGCAGCCTGTGCCAGCGTCATTAGCTGAAGTACATTTTTTATTGGTAGGAATTATTTAACTCTTTTCAGCCTTTACTTGTGTTAGATTTCTGCTGCTTGTAGAGGGAGAAAAAAAATCTGAAATAAGAATTTAGAACTTCATATAGAAAATTCTAGACTATAGAAGCAAAACATACTGAAGGTAGAAGAAAGCCAGCCCACAAATGCCGATCTGCCTTTCTACCCTTTGCATCTTCCAAGCTCTTTGTTCTGATTCCTTGCTCTTTACTTTACAAATGGTATGCCTTCAGCACCAATCTACCCCTGCATTCCTTTGGTTGCAATCAGTCTGTGTCATTTAATTCACCAATTCAAGAGGCCTGGATATTAATTTGAAAGAAGCCAGCACATGATAGTTACTTCCCTAGGAGATTGTCTGTTGCAGGCGATGTTCAGAATTTCCCTCCCATCTTCTCTTAAAGCAGCCCTATTCCTGTCCGAGCAACATCTCCTAGACCTAAAAGTGCAGCCCTGCCTATGGCTGATTGCATCACTGACTTACAGCCTCCAGATCCCTATGAAGTCAGAGGGCATTTAAATACTCTAGCCAGAAAGAAACATTCTTAGGAACTCTGTGTCTCCTAGAGGTATGGATAACTTCTAGACTGGGTGCATTTCTGTAGTTTAGCCCCTGCAGTGTGTGTTGGATGCTTCAGCCCAGTGTAGCTGGCTGGCCAGGGTAATCTCCTGGTATAGTGACAAAGGCTGCATTCTGCAACTGGAGTGAGTACCCAGGCAGTGGCCCTGCATGGAGCCCTGTGCTGCCATGAGTATCTGTGCCATGGCAAGTCAGCTATTACCAGATAACTAGCATGAACATACTGACCGGAACTACAGTCTCAACAGCGATACTACCTTCATATCTGATTCATGGCAGTCAACTATACCTTTCAGTTATATTTGTCAGGCAAGAATGTCCCACATGTCTTAAATGGCATGGCTGAAGCATCCTTTTGGTAACTTGCACTGCCTGATGCAGTCACTGTCCTAATAATTACTGAATAAAAGTCATGGCCAACATACATAGTCTGTATTAGTGTAGAAATATCTGTTGTGGAAGGAGTGGTGAGTATGGTGCAGTGCTGAAGGCTCATGTTTTAGTCTGATTCCACACAACTACATAGACCTGGCTCTGAAAGAAGGTATAAATAAACCAAGAAGAAAGAGCAGTGGTGGAGTGTATTGTGAGAAACAGATTTAGCACTGGAAACGACATGTCATCTCCTGCCCTGTTGCTGCATTCTCATCTCTGGCTGTTCATTCTCTGTGTTAAACTTTTGCTCTGCTAAGACAGTATTTTAATGGTGCCATTAATAGTGACTCAATTTTCTTTTAAAGGAAATGTAGTGAGTAAAAGTTTCTGTGGTCAGATTCTTAGCATGCATAAACATACATATACTTCTGTTCATTCCTCTGGGACTGGCAAGTGCCTTCTCAAATACCCAGCAGCTGCTTGAATAATCCATGGTTAAACGTTCAAGGTGATGACTCTGTAGCTCTCAATATATTGACACACAAATGACATAGTTCTAACTCTGTTGAAGGTTAGAGTACAAAACACACTAATTCATATGCTACAGCATCAGGTTTCTCTATATTTTTCCTCATCTATTTATTAAAAGGTACAGGCTTTTGCTATTCTCTGTCAATGAGTTTGTAATTTACCAAACTGATTTCCTTCATGTGAAAGTGGCCATTTTTATTGCTGACTTTTATATGGAAGAACTGGGAAAACTGGTGATGTCTAAAGGGTTTTTGTAACCCTCAAAACACTGGCAAATGTCTGCTTCACCCAGCTTACGGTCACACAATAAGCAGTCTCTAAGCATTTTGCCATGCCTAACATTTTGCTGCCATAGGCAACCACTTAATCTGCTACACAGGAGCTAGCCCTAAGGGGATGCAATATGTGTTGGAAAGGGTAGATATATACTGAAACATTAGTTTTCAGGGCTGGTAGAAAAAAAATAGCTGTTCATTTGAGATTTCCTGCTTTATTCTCAGCTGTTCCAATAACAGAAGTGGTAAAGATTTCTACAATCAATGTTCCACATGGATTGCTTCTATAAGCAGATTTGTTTCCACCTTAAATTCAGTACTGTATTTCTGCTTTAGGTTCTACCCTTTTATCATATAAGCATCTTCTGTATAAACCAGACTTGAAAGGTACCCTTGTGAACCATGAGGAGACCAAAGTGAAAAGCTATGACAGCCAGTTGGAAATGAATTCAGCTCTCATGGTTTGACTCTCCTTTTGGTTTACATTTGCATTAAGTAGCACAGCAGAAGGAGGCACTGTGCCCAGGCTATAGGGGGAACCCCTTTCCTCTGGGAGGCAAAGTAGACACTGAGTCTCCATTTAAACCTCATTATGACATCAATTCATGTGAAAAAAGAAAAATCACAGGTTTGCGGTTAATGCCTGTAATAAGCCCTTTAGAAACAAGCTGCCCTGGCAACATAATTTAATCCTTGCTACTTCCAGTTTTTTTTTATAATTACATATTCCTCTGCTGTAAGAGACCAGGATCTGTTGTGAATCAGGTCACCCTGTAGCTGTTTTACTTGAAAGAAGAACTCAATTCACACTGCGTCTTAGAGTCTGTTATGACTCCTCTAATTTAGGACTATTACCTGAAACAGATGTATTTTATTTGGCTTTTTCCATGTTGACGGAATGTGGAAGCCTGCAAAATGATCTCCAAGTGCCTCTATAGAATAAGACTCACAAGGCTCATTGTGATAAGAGAGAGCAAAGTAACCATAAAACTTCTCAGGTTGTCTGTAGTCCACATGAGATACTTGGGTCTCAGTGGAATCAAGCACCCCACTCCTCCCCCTCACTCCTCCCCCTGAGTGAAAGAAGAGTGGTTTGCTAAGGCTTTTTTGTGAAAGGTAGATTTTTGAGGAAAACCTCTGTTCTCCCAGAGGTATATTAAACCAGCCACGAATGACCAGAACTACTGCATTCCCATGTCTTAAGAAGGGCCATGATTCTTGGAAAAATGAGTTTTCAGCTTCACAATGATTTATATGTCCTATCCTTATCCTAACCGATTATTGTTATGATAGCTAATGAGCATGCAGAATGGACAGGAAAGGTGTTTGCTGGCAAAGAACAGCCTCAGTTTTGGGATTTGAAAAGAGCAGGCTGGATCTCTGTGTAGTGAGTACACTTCTCTCCCCTTCTCTGCAGGCTGTGGGCTTGAATTTTAGCTCAAGCTGAGATACAGACACTACAAATGAATGAGTACAAGTGTGGTTTTAGCCACCTTTGTGTTTTGTTGTATTTGCACTCTGGTTGATGGTGGGGTTGGCCTGAATTACAGCAACTCCAAGGCGAATATAATTTACGCTTGGATTGCCAAAAGTTGTTCTGGCAGTAGAAAATAGTGACATCTGCCAAGGGTGCAAATGCAACCCTCTGTGCTTTTTTTCTGATCACGTTGCATGGTATAAGAGCATATGCCACATCAACTGCTACTACTGGCAGAAAAAGCAGTCACATTTTCCTTCCTTCAGCAAGCCTTCAGTCTCCTAGGCCTCACTTGATATGTCTTTTACAATGGATGTAGTAATCACAAGTATGCTGGCTTTGTCTCACTGAGAAAAGTTTCTCATAAGCAGGACATTTCTAATGTTCAGTCTTTTCAATCATGTGTCCTCTTCTAATCAAATTATCAGAAAGAGACCATTAAAATATTGACAACTAAGAAATTATGCTCCTTTCTTGAATCTACAGATTTATGAGTAATGAGACCTGATCTCCTATATGTAAGTAGAGGAAGCTGTTTGTGTATATTAACATTGCTTCAATGTAAAAAAAAAAAATTAAAATCCTTCCTTCAAATACTATTGGTTTTTTTTTATTTAATTCTCATTTTTAGTTCTCCCCCAAAAATCTGGGAGTGTAATTTGTTAGGTATTTGTGACTATCTGAGAGCTTGTTTTGGTCATTCTGAAGAGTTAATGCATCTGAGCTCACAAATCCTGCTAACAAGCATGGTTCAAGCTTAGCATATGTGTTAATACAGTAATCTTCATTTTCTAAGTTTTGAGATTCAGCAGAACAAATTCATGTGCAATATGATAAAAGTCTGTGAAACCAAGAAAAGCATAAAGAATCTGTATCAGGACCAATCACCTTCACTTCCAATACAAGAGCTCAAGGTTATTACATTAAATTAGGAGGAGGCAAACTCTGAGTGTTTTTTCAGTGTCTAGCTAAGCTGTGGAAATCCTTTCCATGTGATTTGAGTGTACTAAAAGCTTGCAGAAATTCAATGGGTGTCTGGTGCAGTTCATTGGAAAAAAATAAAAACAATATTAAACATATGTTATTAAACACATAAACATCAAGCTTAGGAAGTCATTGAGGCCTTAGTAACTAGAAGCTTGAAGACTTCTTAGGTCAAGTGTCATTTGTGTTTTTTTGTACTCTTCCTTAGGCATCTGATTATGGCCACTTTTACAGGCAGGATGTTGGTTTACATGTGTTTTTGGGCTGATCACTGTGGCTGTTCCGTGTTTCATTATGTTATTCATTGCACTTCAGACACCTAAAAAATGTTCCTGAAATACCCTGCATTGCTGTGTAAGACACATGCAATCTTCAAAGGGCCAGCTTCTTCCCAGGGACTAGCCTAAGGTGACAAGCTGAGATTTTTAACTCTTAATTACCAAAAATTAGATGAAGAAAATTCTTCCCTGCATGACATTAACATTTCTCAGAGAAAAGAGTGTTTCTAGTTAAGGGAAACTTGGCTTAGAAAGAGATTGCTTTCTCTCTGTGTTCATGAAATTAATTTGCACAAATAAACCTTTGCACGTAGGAACCTTCTCAAGGAAGGAGACCTAAATCAGTCTGAATAACCTGGATCAAAACTTATATTTTAAGTTAGCTAACTATTTATAAGAAGATTTATATACTATCCAATCAACTCTAGACTTCTCTGAGCTTTTGGATTTTGGGTGATATGAAGGATACATTGATATGAATGTTTTTGATTTGTCTATGTCAATATAATATCCATCAGTCAAAGATCTTCAACTAGCAATGTCTGAAGAAACTGCTTGGGTAGCCTTCTTTTATACATATGTTTAATAGTCTTCAGACTTATATACCATTTTTTATTAAATTAATATTATGTATAATATACAGTAAGTTAGAAATTAAGTGAGGCTACTAATATAAATCAGAAAAATCCCATTCACTATTTTATTTCTCTATTGGAATCTTTAATAAAAAGTTCACATGACAATGTAAAAGGGAAATATGGCATCTTTGCATAGCTTGATTG